>JBCAUG010013481.1:0-11025 GCA_038406175.1 Haplosyllis leylae
TTCCCCCCCCCCCCCCCCCCCCCCCGGGATAGGACATCAAGGCGAGCACTTGCTACGCAGTGGGCGGTATGCCTCTTGCATTCACGCAGGAGGACTATCTTGTTCTATCAAAATTTTTACGTATATTACCAGTATACAGGTTCTCAAAAGGGTGATTGGCGATTTGGATTTCATCCTGACTTATCTTTACTTGTACAGATCAGCAAGTGATCCAGGATGCCAGGAGGGTGACTGGAGATCTGGAGTACATACCGACGGACCCTCAGGAGTTCTGTAACCGCATCTTTACTACGTGCTACATGGGATCCGAGAACAGCTCAGGCGAGACGAAGAACAGGGCGAAGGAACTGGCCGCGCAGATCGGAAGGTGAAACAGTAAATTTCCACTTTTTATGGTCACTCCTATGTCGGGTTACTTTGCTATTATGGGTGAAATAGCCTGTTCACACTACCCGTCCGATTTTGTCTTTCCGATATCGGAAACAAATGGGTACAGAACCCAATAAGATTGGAAAGACAATCGGAATTGGAGCAGTATGGACACCTTCTGCATATTACATACAACCTGTAAAATCTGAAAGAATATCGGAATCGGAAACAAGAAATCAGACGGGCAGAGTGAACAGGCCGTTGAACATCGTTTGCATTCACTATTTTTTTGGCAGTTACTTCCTCTTACCAACCAAAAGTCTTTGAAAACAGTGGCCCCCACAAAGAAGGTTCTGTTGTGTTGCAAACTGTTTAAATCAACCATTCCTAACACCAGACTTTGACCCCAGAGGAATCATTACTTGATAACTATTCGTTCTTGCCGAGAGATGTCTGTAGTGATACCAACTGCAATGTTGCCAAGCCACGGACTAACGTTCAGCTACATCTGTATGAAAATTGACATTTAATTGAAGGCTATGTCTGTTTTACTTCCTGTAGTTACCACCTAAGTATCGGTATAGACGCTGCTGTGACTGCGATACTTGGTATATTCACCACTGTGATGGGCGTCATCCCCAAGTTCAAGGCGCACGGAGGCGGACCACGGGAAAACCTGGCGCTGCAGAACGTACAGGTACAGTGAAACCTGCTTTGTAAGGCCACTTTAAACTCTGGTACTATAAGTATCGTGCAACCTGCTTTGTACAGAGGGATAAAATTACCAAAAATGGCAAGTGGAAAGATGCCAGAATTGTAAATTATCTCTGTTTCATTCTCATCCATTGTGTACCTCTTTTAACCAGCAGAATTCTTCTCCGTTTCATTCTGACGGTTCCAACGGGCGTTGTATTTCAGGCGCGCGTTCGGATGGTGTTGGCGTACCTGTTCGCCCAGTTGACGCTGTGGGCACGAGGCAGGTCCGGGGGTCTACTTGTACTGGGATCTGCCAACGTGGACGAGGCGTAAGTCAACCATGATTATTTCTGAACTTTGATGTTACGCTGTGACTATTGTTCTTGGCCACACATTAATTTTCAGTATTCCGAGCCATGCATGGTAGAAAACCTTCAGTGCATTTCTTGCTATTGTTTTCCCTACGTACTTCCCCCGAAGAGCAGTACGATCACACCTAGCGGTTACGATTTTCCTCTATCGTTCCAGGTTACGAGGTTACATGACTAAGTACGACTGTTCGAGCGCTGACATCAACCCCATCGGCGGCATCAGTAAAACGGATCTCCGGAAGTTCATCCAGTACTGTAGTAAACGCTTTGGATTCACTGCGCTTGACAAGTACGGTTTTTTAGTCGCACCTGCTTTAATAAAGCAGAGCAACTTATCTTCTCAGTATGGTGTCTGCTTGGTTGGTTGCTTGCTTACTTGTAGAGAGATTTTAATTTCAACTATTGACACTAGGTGGCTTACCACAAGAATGATTTAAAATATTGAAACTAGATGGCTTTCCATCTTACTACAACTTAGTGCAGGTGCGACACAATGATGGCAGGCATTCTTGTTGAATGGACTTTTCAAAGACTCAAATTATTTACTTAGTTTCAAAACAGAAACGTCTCAATTAAGATTGTCATAGGACCTTCGGCGCATTCACACAGCCCGATTCCGGTTCAGATAAAGTGTCCGATTATATTACTGCGCATTCTATGGAACCCGTATCAGAATCGGAAGCCAAATTGGACAGTGTGCACACTCTCTTATGTTGTGTTTACACTAACAGACCGAGACCAATGGCATTGTGTTCTTTGTATGAAGTTGTTCACACTGCAACTGAGACAGAGGCCGATGCCATTGGGTTCTGTATCCAATTGCATCGATCTCGGTCTAGGTCTCAGTCTCGGTTTGGTCAGTGTAAATGCACCATTAACTTGATATGCTTCTCACTCATTCATCTGTATCACTATTCAGTTTCACTGCGCTCGACAATGGTCACTTCTTTAATTAGGGGACAAGTTTCCTGCTTGTTAGCGTTAAACTATTTAGTAACGTTTTTGTAGAATATACAAGGCGCCACCTACCGCTGAGTTGGAGCCTCTGGCAAACGGCCAACTCGCACAGACTGACGAGGTATGAAATGTTTCAATAACTTTACATTTGTAAGTACAATTTACGACCATTAAACATTACAATTATCTCTTAGATGTGGCCATATTCGATTATTTTAAATGGAACATTGTTGAGATCTTCTGTATAAAGACCACCTTTAATTTATGGTCACAAAGATCGGAATAATAGATGGTCGTCAAAGTGGGTTGCGGGAAACTGTTAGTGATAGAATTTAACCCATTCATTTGAAAGTATCTTTATTGGCTCGTAGAGTCAACTTATTCCTGCGGCGAGGAGGGGCGAGTTATATGCGGAGAAGCAAAATCTTTTATACTGATAAGATGTACTCATGCACGTGTTTCAGGAGGACATGGGGATGACGTACGATGAACTCTCTCAGTACGGGAAGTTACGCAAACAGGACATGTGCGGCCCCTACTCCATGTTTTGTAAACTCATCCACAGGTGGAAGTCAATGTGCTCGCCGGTTGAGGTACAGTGCGATCTCTGCATTGCGGTTACTCTAATGGCTTATTCACATACACGGAGACGGGTACAGGGCCCTTTCCCAGGGACAGAGACCTGTCCCAGAAATGGCTACAGTAGCCATTTGGGGACAGAAATCTGTCCTTAGGGACGGGGATCTGTCCCCTTTTGTGTGCAATGTGAACTTTCTGTACCATATAACTGTAGCCATAGATCAGTCCGGGGGAAATCCCCCAGGAGAGGGATCCGAACCCGTACCCGTCTCCGTGTATGTGAATAAGCCATTACAGACAAGCAGACACACGTACAGATTGAATTTTAATAATCGTTTGGCAGCAAACAGTAAAAGATGTGAGACTTATTACGTGACCTTTTTACACTTTAGGTTGCAAACAAAGTGAAGCACTTCTTCCGCCATTACGCGATAAACCGCCACAAGATGACAGTACTGACGCCGGCGTACCACGCCGAGAGTTACAGTCCAGACGACAACCGCTTCGACCACCGACAGTTCTTATACAACGCCAAGTGGTCCTGGCAGTTCAGGGTCATCGACGATCAGGTGCGGGAGATTTCATCGAATTTTTATGTAGGGCTGATTTACACTAAACGCGATAGCGAGAATTTTATTGAATTTCCTAAGAACCCACTAGGAAGCGACGGCGTTTGCCATTCTCCTTTGAGGAGTGTAAACGCATCTTTACAATGTAGCCTCTTTTATAACGACAGTTGATTTATTTGGACAAAGATGTAGCCGAAAGAAGAGAATTCTTTTGCTATTTGGGCAGCAGTATACGCCAAAAGCTTTTTTAAAGCCAAAGTAGACTTTTCGTGGCTAGGATTCCTACTAGCCTGCAGTAGATCCTTCCTCAGCAAACCATAGGACTGAAATGATGGAACGGCAAAGCCACTCTCTCAAGAATCCTACTCTTTGAAATGTCACTTGGTTCATAAGGCCACCAATTATCAGCGATTTCTCTACCCAAAGTGACTTTATAGATTCTGCATTTTGTTTGCATCGAGTTTTATTCGTATATTCTCTGATTATTTTGGGCTGTTTTGGAAGTCGAGAGGGAAATGTGGATTGTACTTGGCGACGGACTGGTCCACGGTGATCATTGTGTAATCAGGGCTGTCATAGATTGGAGTTTTATGTAAATAAACAGTGATTGTTATGGCTTGTTCACATACACGGAGAAGGATACGGGTACGGGGCCCTTTCCTGGGGAAAATCCCCCGGATCCATCTATGGCTACAGTTGTTCTATGCAGAAAGTTCATACTGAACAGAAAAGGGGACAGATCTCTGTTCCTAAATGGCTACTGTAGCCATTTTTGGGACAGGGCCCTATCCGGACAGCCATCCGAGTCCATCTCCGTGTATGTAAATGAGCCATTACAGAACCGTCCGCGGTGGCGCGTACGCCACCAAGTATAATGCAAGTGTGTGAAGCTTCATTTTGCGCTTGAAGGTCATCTTGTTGCTATTGTAGGTGAGTCGCTTGGAGGGTAAGCGCGGCGGTCAGGAGCAGGTCGAACGAGGAACCCAGAGTCCGGTGGACGAACACTTCCAGCGAGGCGGGTCGAGGGGTTCGGCCGAGTGGGGCAAGAGCAGCCAGAGCAAAGAACAGGGCGGAAGTCTTCCCCCGGACAGGTCAGGGGTCATGGTACATGATTCAACCAATCAGCAACCTTGGGACATGGAATCTATGGATGCAGCAGAGGGGATGGCCAATCGTGTAGGAGTTGTCGAGCCAACCTTGATGGATTCACCCAATGATATTATTTGCACGACAGAGGAAGAGATTGCCCTGGCAACGGCGGTGGAAGGATCGGTGAAACAAGCTCTGGCTGCGGAGTTCCTTAGTGACAATCACCATGGATACCAGTTTAGTGCCGACGTAGAGGATGGAATCTATGACGCAGCGACGGAGTATATAACTGACGTGGATCCCTGGAACATAGTGGAAAACACTGCCCAGGCATCCTCTCCGGTAAACAATGACGAGATCTCCGAACAAGACGTAATCACTTATGATTCTGCTGCCATGGAAACGGAAGATGACGACCCTGACCTTGATAAAGAGGGACAGCCGCTTGTTAAACTTCCAGAATCTGCCATGAAAACGGGGCCGGCTTTAGTCAAATCTCCGCCGGTGGTAACCACGATAACGAGCCAAGCGCCTGTCTCCGCGACAACTACAGTAACCACAGCAACGGAAACCATGGCAACCGCATCAACTAGATCGACACCCGTCGTGGTGTCATCCATGGTCGGTACAAGGGTGCTGCAGGGCACCTCTCTGGTGCGAGGGGTACCGGCTGTATCAGTGCACCACGTCACGCGTGTAAGAGCTCCCGCTGGTGCCATGTTTCCTGCCACCATGTCGCCTGTTATGCCGCATCTCTCCCACCAGATGACCTCGCGGCATGCAGCGATCGCTGCGGCTGCCGCCTCTGCTGCTGTTACTGCTATGAAGATGCACGCCACCAGAGGGCAACACCCACCACTGCCAGCACCCGCTACTGCACCCACAGTCGATCTCCGTACAATTACAGGACAGCCAGTTATCAGAGCCGGCACCGCAATGGGACAGCCAGTCATCCGAACCGGCACCGGGACCGGGCAGCCGGTTATCAGAGCCGGTACCCCACCCGTAGCGATACCCTCCGCATCAGCCCGGTCAGTGTCCCCGGGTCACGCGGCAGGATCCCCGCTAGTCCACCGCCACGCCACCCTCATGTCTCCCCCTAACACAGCCATGGTGCCCCGTACCACCCTCCTGCGCCAGGTGGTCCCTTCCAACGCCCATCAGATGGTGCCCCGCGCCTGCAGCGCCCACCAGATGGCACTCTGTCCCGTCTCCTACACCCAGTCAGTCGACGGTGCTGTGACGTCCATACGCCACTTGAAGCCCGACGGCGTTGTGACGTCGATACGCCACGTTAAACGCCCGAGCTACGACGCCTGTTACCAGCATTCCTACAAGGTTCGCGCCTATAGCCCCGTGTGAGACAGGCTGGGAAGTTCACAGATATACTGGGTCCTACTTACAACGAGTAATGCTTGGTTCACACGTAAGGAAATTCAGCCCAATATTTAAGGGTTGTTTACACGTAACGACACCATCACTGACCCCGTTCCCGTCACTGTCAAGTTTAGATTGTCTTAATAGCGACGGACCGTCTGATGGGCAAAATGGGTTCCAGACCCATTCTGCCCGTCAGACGGTCCGTCACCATCGGCACAATTATAAAATTTGACGGTGACGGGAACGGGATCGGTGACGGTGTCGTTACGTGTAAACAGCCCTTTAGCCTGATGAAGAATGGGTTTCATGCTTTTCTGTGGTACTATTCACACATAACATCGAATGTATTCTGACATCATGTATGAACACCACCACTGGTTACTATGCAACATATTTTTCATCAAGCTAAATCTTGCTTGTAGCCGTTAAGCTTAACTTCTTCAGTATTGATCGTCATAACCGCTATTGATATCAATGTCGGAAATTTCCTTTAAAGAAAGAAACTTGTTCGTAATAACCGGGTACTCATTGTTTACACCAAGCGTCAGCATCAATGCTGCAATGACGTTTGTGGCACAGCTCTCATTGACCACAATGGAGTCACTCCCAAATGGGTTGCAAACCCATTCTCAAGCAACCTCATTGTGGTCAATGAGAGCTATGTTGCAAGCGTCATCGCAGCATTGATGCTGACGCTTGGTGTAAACGGGCCCTAACCGATTTTGTTGTAAGTAAGATCTAATGTACATCTCTGCAGGAAACAGATTATTCCTGGACGTTTGTGGTCAGTGAACTTCGTACATTGTTTCCGAACATAGTCTTGGTCACATGTAATGATGGTTAGAAGCAAAGTATTCCAGAGTTCACCCTAGTCAGTATCGTACGCAACAAGTTCCATGAAGTGACGTCACTGGGGCTAATAGTACTAGAATCCCGTAGCGGTGTGATGCCACCCTTTTCTGATACATGTACTTCCAAATGCCAGTCGTTATTACTGCCCGCATCCGAAGGATGGGGAAGGTAATGTTTTTACATGTATGTCTATTAACGCGGGGAGGGGGTAACCCCTAGTCCTGTCACTGGTCCTGTCCGGCGGGGGGGGGGGCAGGGGGTACCCCCTGAACAGAACAGGGCGTACCCCCGCCCGCACCCCGGACAGGCTACGCTGCGGGCGGTACGCCTCTTGCGGGCACGCAGGAGGACTTTTCCTGTATATTTGTGTCTACAGAAGCACAAAAACCTATCACGTACGTCAGAATGTAAACCATGGGATGTACTGTGGATGGCTCTTCAACGTACTTCCACTTACTCTGTCCGTTTCATGTTTGAAACAACTGTGATAGACAGAAAATGTCTCAATATAATATGTGCAGCCGTGCACAAAATAATACGAGTCACCGGACTATCATTTGCATTCTATAAACAAATCGGAATGAATATGCAAGAAATTTTAGTTGAAATAAAGAGGACTACACTGGGTGCCGCCGAAAACGAAGCAAAATATACAGTGGAAAATCGTTGTTGTAAGTTCGCCAAGTCAAAACACTTGCTGTCAGTGATTGTGGTGCAAAGAAATCTACTCGTTGTAACCGGATGCTGGTTGCTACCGAATTCGTTGTAAACGGGACCACTGTAGTTCGAAACACTAGTGATGGAATGTAGATTGAGAAAAGTTAGATGTAGATGTTATTATCCTAGAAATATAGCTGATAGTATTTTATGCGAGATACTGATTTGTTACATAAAGGGAATTTCGCGCTGCTTAAGCTGTATTCAGAGCGAGCGAAAGAGAAAGCGAAAGCGACGTCGCTTGGATGAACTATATTCATACCAGCTGTATGCAGACCAAACGTAAGTGAAAGCGAAGTCGCTTTCCTGATTGCTTATGGACCGATCGGAGTGAATAGACCCTTAGAGTTCGGAGATGAACTTGTCATTGTTAGATGTGGCGCTTTAGTATATATTGTTGGTGAAGAATTGTCATTGTTGGATGATGTTTGTTGCAGAATTTGCTTTGTTCCAATGGAAAAATATGCCTTTGTGTGTGCTTTTTTAAGCTCTGTTTGCCTTTGAGTTTGAGCTTGTGTTTGAGTTAAAAATCAAAATATTTATGTTTTTGTATACAGTCAGATGCTAATTCAACTGTATACAATGGTACTTTCTACAATCATATTAACATCTGACTGTATACAAAACCTGAACAAAAATATTTATATCGCCATTGTGGATATAGTCAGATACTAATTCAACTGTATCCAACTCCTTGGATACAACTGAATTAGCATCGGACTGTATCCAAAACTCTCAAACAGAAACTCAAACACAAACAGAGGTCGTAGGACTACACGCCTTTGTGGAAAGCTTCACCGGATGTGAGGTGGATGGGTTTATTTCTATGCCAGTTGGTTTGTAGTATTGATTTCATGCACGGGCTGCTTAAAATAAAACAAATAAACCATGTCTGTGATAGATCGTTGTAAATAATACAATGCACAATAAATTATTTGTAATCACAATCTAATATTTATTTGTGACTCGTAACATGTACATAGTCTTAGTGTAAAAATACTATTCTTATTTACAGAGCTAGATTACTATTTGATGCCAATGAAACATACAACGTATGGATAGTAATCAAATCCTTAAATTTTAGGAATGACGTTGGAATATTTATGACGTTAAACCAGTAACATCAAAAAATATTGACGTTATTTAAATGTGAACAAACTCACAAAACGTGAAATTATGAAAACTAATGATGTACATCACGTATTTTGTTCACCATTCGTAAACTTGTGGATGTGAGTTTCAACGTCTTTGAGTTTCTCCAGCACCATGGCAACGTCTGATTCATTCATCTCTAGGTGAACCACTTCCACTTCCTGTGGGGGAAAAGAAACCGCGTTCCGTTAAGATATTGAGACATATTTGTGGAAGAATGGCTGTAGATTTTTTTTCAGTGATTTGTACACACAGACCCTTCCCTCGCTCGGTTTCTGTGGATCAGTATAAATAGACCCTTGTCTTATTTGGGTTTCTGTGGATCAGTGTGAACAGACCCTTACCTCATTGGGTTTCTGTGGATCAGTGTGAACACCCTTACCTCTTTGGGTACAGACCTGTATCTCATTGAGTTTCTGTGGAACAGTGTGAACAGACCCTTACCACATTGAGTTTTTGTGGATCAACCCTTACTTCATTAGGTTTCTGTGGACTAGTGTCAACAGACCCTTAAATCATTGGGTTTCTGTGGATCAGTGTGAACACCCTTACCTCATTGGGTTTCCATGGATCAGTGTGAACAGACCTGTATCTCATTGAGTTTCTGTGAATCATTCTGAACAGACCCACATCTCACCAGGTTTCTGTGGATCAGTGTGAACAGATCTTTTCCTTATTGGGTTTCTGTGGATCAATGTGAACAGACCCTCATCTCATTGGGTTTCTGTGGATCAGTGTGAACAGACCCATATCTCATTGGGTTTCTGTGGATCAGTGTGAACAGGCCCTTACCTCATTGAGTTTCTGTGGATCAGTGTGAACAGACCCTTACCTCATTGGGTTTCTGAGGGTCAGTGTGAAAATACCCTTATCTCATTGGGTTTCTGTGGATCAGTGTGGACAGACCCACATCTCATTGGGTTTCTGTGGATCAGTGTGAAAATACCCTTATGTCATTGGGTTTCTGTGGATCATTGTGAACAGACCCATATCTCATTGGGTTCCTGTGGATCAGTGTGAACAGACCCTTACCTCATTGGGTTTCTGTGGATCAGCGATCTGTAGCTCTACTAGGGCGGACACCGAGTTGAGTTGATCCACGTGGCGGGAGCGACTCTGTGTGTCGACCCTCCACGACATACCCTTTAGCGTGCTGTTCCATGTCGTTGCTTCTACCTGAAAGTGTAGTGAAACAGTGAAACCTCAAATTTATTTAAGACCTCAATCAAGTTCATTTAAAATGGCCGTCAAACAGAGCTGGCTTCCAGCTGAAGGTTAAAATTTCACACCAGCCGTGGTATTAATACTGACTATCTTAACTCCTGTCAATAATGGGCCGTTTTCATTCTATTAAGCTTAGGATCAGTTCTTTGTTCGGGATCATATTATCAATATTTGGGGAAACTACAATTTTAACAATTGAAATACATTTATAAATTTTTGAACACTTTTTAATTAGTTGTTTCACCAAACAGTTCAAAAAATTCATTTGCGATCAGTATGACTGGACCTATTTGACACCGACTGATCTTTATGAACCGACAGGACAGGTCTTAGACTAAAATTCCAGAACAATCCAAAATACGCATGAAGTGACTACCATAGCTTTGTGAATTTTTGCCCTGTGATTCTTCCAGAATTTTGCGTAGACCTTTGCTTGTTCAGGTGTCAGGCCACCTTCCTTCTTCTTGGTCTGTGATGTCAGGAATACATCTAGCTTTGCTGTATCCATATCCATGGATGCCAAATTCTACAATTCAAGATTCGTTGATTCGGACTCGTGTTTTGTATTGGGTATTTGTATGATATGAGTATGTGTTTTTGTTGGAGGAATCGTGGATGATTTTGTCTAGGTATGTCCATGTCTATCTGTCTCTGTGTGTTTGTATTTTTACTGGTGTGCGATAAGTACGTGTGTGTTGGTTGGACATGGACAGTACTTCCTTATTTGACATGTTTTCAGTGAAACAGTTTCAGTCATGTATTTATGTATTGTATGTGTTGAGGTCTCAACTGGCGACTATTTTATGTGCTCGTTATTTCTAATAATATACTGGACTGTCGTTTTCATATTATGAGTGTGAGGATCGTACAGAACGTTGGATCCAATGGGAACGCTTATTCTAGTTATGTCACTTCCGGTGACGATTGTCTGACGATTTCCTGACAATTAACTGACAATTTACAGTGTTTAGAGGAGTAGCTTTCAGGGACCTAGGTACCACCACAATGGTCTGCCTATATGCTGACTATTTACTGACAATTGCCTGACGATTAACTGACCATTAACAATG
>JBCAUG010013492.1:0-11025 GCA_038406175.1 Haplosyllis leylae
ACTCTGGGAAGCTGTTGGCGCGGAATACAAAAATGGACGGAACAAATATATTTGTCTACGGCGGGAAAGGGGTTAAGACAGTTTTAGTCTGGCAGGTCTGGAGGGTGATTTGGAGGTGATGTAAGACATGAGAGAAGGAAGAAATGCTGCTTTATGTGACCATGGTCAAATAGACAGGACAACAAAACTGTGGAAACACCCAGTTGGGTTTGTTTAATCTAGTAAAACAATAGATTTTCCAAAGAAAATTACAAAAACTTCTGTGTCCATTGGTGGCAAACTTTTAAAATAGAATTGTTCAACACACTAAATTTACAGGATAATGAATAAGTATTTTTTGTTGTTTTTTCGGTACTCAGCCAATGAATGCTGGGTCATGTGACCTCAATAGGACGCTGTAGGTTTAATCTGACAATTACCAGGCATTTCGCACAATAAAGACTCATAAATGATAGGACGCTGCGTCTCTTTGTGCGTTGACACGGTGCCGACCCTACTCGTCCCTTGCTCGCCCTACTCGTCCCCTGCTCACTATTCGGCCCCGGGTCGACCTATTCATCCCCTGCTCGCCCTATTCGTCCCCTGCTCACTATTTGCCCCCGGGTCGACCTATTCGTCCCCTGCTCACTATTCGCCCCAGGTCGACCTATTCATCCCCTGCTCGCCCTATTCGTCCCCTGCTCACTATTCGCTCCCGGGTCGACCTATTCATCCCCTGCTTGCCCTATTCGTCCCCTGCTCACTATTCGCCCCCAGGCCTACCTATTCATCCCCTGCTCGCCCTATTCGTCCCCTGCTCACTATTCGCCCCCGGGTCGACCTATTCATCTCCTGCTCACCCTATTCGCCCCCTGGGCCAACAACTTAACGTCAAATATACGTCCTATTGTCACAAAGTTCATTTGTTTCAATTACAAATTACGGTAATTAGTGACCACGTATGTAGGTTTTCAGACGTGTCTGTCCTTTTGTTCACAGGGGGAAGAGGGGATAAAGGTACATCCTGCCCAGGTCCTATCCGAGGGGTGGGAGGGTGGGGTGGGTCACCTGGCAGAAATGGCCACTACTTAACCGCCTAATAGCTGGAATTTTTCATTCAGAAAGCCTTCCAGTAGGAAGGTCCTCGTCCTTCTCGCCGGAAGGGGGGGGGGGGGTTATGGGGCTTCTTCCAGCCTGTCCCCGCGCGTCAAAGGATAGGGCTCCATCCTTTTAGACAGACATGACTGAAAACACGACCCTCCAAGCAGGAGAAGGGTTTACCACAACCATAGAGTGTTATTGAGTTACCGTTCGGTTTACGCTCCAAGCAGGATGTACTTACTGTAACCGTAGAGTGTTATCGAGTTACCGTTCGGTGTACCCTCCAAGCAGGAGAAAGGTTTACTGTAACCGTAGAGTGTTATTGAGTTACTGCTCGGCGTACCCTCCAAGCAGGAGAAAGGTTTACTGTAACCATAGAGTCTCATTGAGTTACCGTTCGGTGTACCCTCCAAGCAGGATGTATGTACTGTAACCATAGAGTGTTTTTGAGTTACCGTTCGGTATACCCTCCAAGCAGGATGCACAGTATTGAGTTTACCCTGTGAGGAGTCTTGGAGGGGACATAGCTTGTTGTCTATCATTACTAAACTTTTGTCTGATGAGCAGATTATTTCTGGAGGAGTCCTGTGGGATTAATAAAGGTGTGACCAGGGCGCATCCCTGAAAACACATTTTGTCAAAGGAAAGAACATTTTGATCACGCCCTTGGGGTTGGTGGTGTGGGGGGTGTTGGGCGACGGTATTGGGGTCGAGGTTTGGGCGTGACCAAGACACCCGCCCAATCCGCCAATAGTCACCTATAATACTCCCCGACAATGATGTGGAACTAGACCGAAAATGACCCCGAAAAGGCCACAGACAAACAGACAGACAGACAGACAGACAGACAGACAAAAACGTGAATTTCGATATATGGTAAAGTATTTAGTCAAATCATACTTAAGGCTTATTCACACTGTGCGTTTTTTTTTTTCCAGTTGCATCTGCAATGTCTCTTATCGCAACAAATGGGTTGTGCAGGACTCAATGGAAGTGTTCACACTATGCGACTGCGACAACATCACCAGCTCCCATACAGCCCATTACAAGCAAAAACAAATCGCAGTTGCAAATCGTACAGTGTGAACGAGCCTTTAGCAGCCATATTTGTTTTTCTTCCTTTCACAAAACTCTTCAAACTATAAATTCACTGCACGTTCTTCGGGTGATTTTCAGTTTAAATACGCACTTTTCAGCTTGTTTACTCTGGACGTGTCAAACAGGAAATCTGGCATCTAGGGACGCTATTGTGTGAAGATATTCTCAGCGTCCCCTGCGTCCCTTGGGTTCCTGTGCGCGCGCACTCATTGGATCAACTCAAGGACGAATAGGTGAAATGGTCAACGTGCCCCAGTCAACACAGTTCTTGTGTTCTGACTATTCAAGCAGTTCTTTGTAAAAAAAAAAGTCATACAAAAGATAAGCACCCTAGCCCAGGATTAAAGTCCCCATCCGAGAAATCCTAAATCTGTCCATGTTGAAAAATATCCTTAAGAAATTCAGAGATTGATGAAACAATGTGACGTAAATAAGGTGAACGTTGCAAAAAACGCGACGTCCAAAGATCAAAGGGACACTAAATTCACCGCCTGCCGCTGATTTTTCTCATCATCGAGTCACTAAGCAATTACTTAACCCAGATTCCGGACCTTAGGCACCGTTCACACATAGCGATTTTTGCTCCATTTGGTCCGTAAGCGATCAAGAAAGCAACATGGCCTCCCCTATCATTCGGTCTGCAAACTACTGGTATAAATCTATATAATCTTCCAAGCAACATCGCTGTTACTTTCTCTTTCGCTTTCGCTATTGCTTGGTGTGAATAGGCCCTTAGGTAATCATCTGCTCTTGTTGTACATTTTTCACTGAGCGAAGACGAAAATGTGAAAGCAAAATTTTCTTTGATCTTCAGTCACTGCCTGATGTAAATAACCGATTGTTGTTCGTAAATTTATTACAGAAAAGAAAACATGAAAATGAAGAAGAAATGGTGCCCATTCTGTAAAAAGATTTCCGGTTCAGAAATCAGAGATCTGCGCCAGGTACGAGCCATCAAGAGAAGGTAAATACAGCGAAACAAACGTCACGCAATAGACGTGTCACTAGAAATAATTTCCATAATAATATAAACAAAGACAGAGAACAATATTCCTCGTGACACAGACTGTGCCATTATATTTATCAGGCTGGATGATCTAAATTGTTTCTCTATGAATGTAATTGTAAATTGTCTCCCTGAACCCCTGGCTCGCCTGTCCAGACTGTCCAACTCTATTTTAAGAAACGAGTATCAGACGCAGAATCAGACTCGAGACTACGACAAGTTGATTCTATTTGCTTCAGTCTTCATCTCAATATCAAATTTATTTTTCTGATTTTTCGATTTTATTTCTATGAATTGGTGTTATACTTTTCAGTGGCGGATCCAGGATTTTCCACAGGGAGATGGGGGCGCCAACCGCCCAGGTGGGACGCCAAAGTATTATCTGGTCAAAGTTCTCCCAAAATCTGCATGGAAATGTAAGAAATTTGATCCGCTAATATTTTTCTCTTTTATGTTTTTTCAGCCTCAAAATTTGTACTTTCATCAATTTATTTTCGAAGAATATTATTTTTGTGACATTTTATTTTGGTCCCAGTCTTTATTTCGTGAAACCTTCACGAAATTTTAAAGATTTATTTCTCACTTAAATTCACCTAAATACCCTTAGACGTCCTTGTCCTGCCGTTAAAATTACATTGACTTTAATGAACTGTTATTTGCAAGTCTTAAAACTTCATTTCCTAAACCAATCAGCTTCCCCCTATCGGAATAAAAGTGGTGGCTGCTACTTCCAAATTTGGTAAAACTGTTTTATTTGATATTCATATTGCGCAAAGGAAAAATTAAATTTCGCTTCCGCATTCGACTCTGTTGCTTAGCAACTAAACCTTAACGATTATTCACCTTATTCACACTCAGCCGAAACAACCGACGTCGCTTGAAAAAACATTTGTTACCTATTTCTAAAGCAAAACCGCTTTGACTTGGTCTCACACTAAATGTTTTCGCTTAAGTTCGGTTTCGTCTGCCCATTTTCTGAAGCAAAGTCGTTTTAGCTTGGCCACACACTTAAGGACTGTGCACACTGAACGACTCCATCACCGTCACAGTAACATTGATGGGCGGCGCCTTTGATCTTTTTGACGGACGTTGTGATGGGCAGGAAGGATTGCTTACGCACCTTGTAACGTCTGTTACGATGACAGTAACAGAGTCACTCGGTGTGGATTAACCTGAAAATGTTTTCGCTTAAACTCGGTTTCGTTTTCGCTACCGTTCGGTGTGAATCGACCTTTACGTTAACAACCTTTTCGCCTAGTCTCTATTTTTGGACGGAACTTTGAACCGTTTTACTTTCTGTATCAGATTCGAAAAGAGTGAAGCTTATCAAGTCAATCTATTGGTGAGGTTCCACTACCGGAATCTCTTATCACCTGTTATCATCAAGTTTAGTTACCTGCCTGATAAGAACCAATCTATTGATGAGGTGCTACTATTGGAATCTCTTATCACCTGTTATCAATCATCAAGTTTAGTTACCTGCCTGATAAGAACCAATCTATTGATTAGGTTCTACTATTGGAATCTCTTATCACCTGCTATCATCAAGTTTAGTTACCTGCCTGATAAGAACCAATCTATTGATGAGGTTCTGCTATTGGAATCTCTTATCACCTGTTATCATCAAGTTCAGTTACCTGCCTGATAAGAGCCAATCATACTTCTTTGTGGGAATTCCTACGAAGTTGAAACACCTGAACTAAGCAACATATATGATTTTTAACTATTGTTGCAATCTAATGTTCCCTACAAAGTGTTGCAAGTATTAAGGGTTTGGTTGTAAGGGTCCACTTACACTGAGCGATAGCGAAAGCGAAAACGAAAGAGATCAAAGAACCATTAGAAAATATCAAATTGTAAGCGGCAAACATCAAAGAAATTTTCGTTTTCGCTATCGCTAACGCTCAGTGTAAACGGACCCTTAACTGATTGTGTAAAAACTACGTTCCCTTCCGAAACGTCAAACAGATCCTTCCATAAAAACGAACGATGAACGACTTTACGAAGGTAGTTTCCTCAAACGTTAGTTCAAGGATCACCATAGAAACGAAATTTTTATCAGAAACAAACGAAGCTGTACAAATATGGACTGTAAACCAGTGCTGCCTCTAGCGGTTAAATATGATATGTTCTAACACAATGTACTCATGTAATACTTTTAGACGCACACTAATCGACGGAGTTTCTGTCGGAAAAGTTTAACCTGCAACGGAGACATTTTAAACAAACACAAGACATCATAAAATTTACATTCAATTACATAAGATTGTCATTTCTGAAACATACACTAAAAAGTGCACTTAATAACGCTCATTCCTACTGGAAAGAACTCTTGCGAAATGACGGAGCAATTGTCGATGTACTGGGTCCCGCTTAAGGCCCGTTTACACCAAGCGTAAGTGTCATCGCAGAGTCAACGCTGCAATGACGCTTGCAACACAGCTCTCCTTGAAATTAATGGAAAAAAACAGTCACTCCAGAATGGGGTTGCAACCCATTTTGCAGCAATTCCATTGTGGTCAATGAGAGCTGTGTGGCAAGCGTCATCGCAGCGTTGACTCTGCGTTGACGCTGACGCTTGGTGTAAACGGGGACTTACAACGAGTAAAAGGATACAGGGGAACATTGCTGTCTGTGATTTCGATGCAAAGGAATCTGCTCGTTAACCGAACTCGTTGTAAACGGAACCCAGTGTAATATTAATATTCCTAATTTAACATGCAAATCTCTTCGCGGATAAAAGTAAAACCACAAAACTAAGATATGTCTGCAGGAAGGATTTACTGTTCAAAGTACCGTCTCTAGGGCACCCGTAGCTTTAAATAACCTACAGAAGGATTTATTGTTTAAAGCAGCATCTATAAGGCATCAGTAGCTGCAAATAATGTTAGATTCTTTGTCACTTAGACGTAACAAAGGGCAATAAAACTCTGTGAATAAAAACAGCCGCAAGAGAAGCAAAGTTACGTGTGCGAGCAAAAAGTCATCTACTGAAATAGAATCTATCCGGTTCTACGGGTTGCTTAGCAACTCATCTTTTAGAAATACGTGCATGTTTTTATTTCAGGACAGTACATTGTTAAACGTTAATTTAATGAAGAACTAAACGTTAAAATTATTAAAAAGTAAATTACACAGAAAAATACAGAGAATCCAGCCTCAAAATTTACATCTGACTAAAAACTGACTTCATTTTTGATTCAGGGGAAGATATTCCATTTTTCAGAAAATTTCATTGTAAGACCTTTTATTACCCACGTATTTCGAAAAGATCTACAAAGGAAGAGAAAGTTTTTCGTTGGTATTGACAGATCCAGGGTCACAGATAGGGAAATTTTTTTTTTTTTAATATTCAGGAAATTTGGCAAAATGGAGCTGGCGCCCTCTGGAGGGAAGGCGTCTCCTCTTAGGGTCCGTTTACACTGAGAGAAAGCGAAAACAAAAAAAGATCAAAGTGTAAGCGGCAAACATCAAAGAAAATTTTCGTTTTCGCTATCGCTATCGCTCAGTGTAAATGTGTCCTCACGAGAAATGCTGGATCCGCCACTGGTTAGATGCAAGAAAAGTGTTAAACTTACTGTCAACCACGGAGGAAGGGGAGTCCAGCATATCCGCCATGACAGCTATGGTGTAGTAATCTGTAAGCGGCAGGTTACTCAGTCCAGGGGAAGTGATGGGGCTTGTAACTAGGGAACCATCCGCGGTGGGATCTACGTGTTGTTGTTGGTTGTTAGTAGCTACCGTAGCAGCCAGCGCCTGATTGGCTGCTGTTATGGTATCAATTGTTTGATTGGTTGCTGTGACATTGTTAGAAAGCGTCTGATTGGTGGTGGTTGATATATTACCAAGCGTCTGATTGGTTGTTGTTACATTTGTCTTGATGTCACGAGGTTGTTCTGTTTCTACCTCCATTGTGCGCATTTGTGAAGAGTTCCAATCAGACCGGAAGTGAGTACTGAGCATGCACTGCTGAGTTAGTGATTATAGATGTCAGCACCACAGAGTATCAAGCAGCAAACAGTAGTAGTGCAGAGGTGACAGATAGGTGGCGCTACTTGTCAGCTACGAGGTCGGAAGTACTCCCGAGGGGCACTCCTGTAACCAGTCACGCTATTGGTTAGTGAAAGCGAAGCCTTATGTACATAATCAGCGGTGGATTCAAAATTGGATAAAATTTGCGATTTGGAGTGAATTTCAGAGAAACATTAGATTTCCCTAAATGACTTAACATCCCGTGACGAAATAATTTCCGTTGCCATGACACCCTGAAGAAAGACCTATCAATTCTGACTGGTTCATAAATAGTTCCATTATGGTTGTCTGTGAGAAATTCCTTTTAGTTATGGACAACCATTTTAAACTATTTACGAATTAGTCAGAATTGACATTCTTCCTGCAGGATGCATCAAAATCTCCATTGTAGCAGAATGTCTATCGAATGCGCCAGAATTTAGACGTAATTTATGAGTCCAGGGTTAATCCAGTTTTAATCCACCGCTGATATTTAGCAGTTCTTAATGTTACTCGTGATTCACCAAACTACTGGCTTATCGTTGTTTCGTCACTCAGAGAGTTATTATCAAAGGATTAATGAAGAATCATGCAGATTAGATTATTATATAAGATTAGGTTTATGTGTTAGATTATAGTGGTGATTGGATCGACTTTCAGACAGGAAACATCCGAGTTTTTTTATATGGATTATCTGGAAACTGTGGTATTTCTGAAATGTCTAGCGTTTCCTCTGGTACCCTGTACAGATTCACAAATCAAAAATAAGTCCCTAAGAGTCAAAAATAAGTCCCTAAGGAAAAAATAGTACTTACCATCATCATGTATGGCGGCCATCTTTGATTCCACAATTCACAGAAGTTTATCTGCGCATGCCCTGCGCAAGCTCTGTAAGTAGTTAGAAAAATAGAACGTTAGTTTGGTTTTGGATGTGTTTCTCTGTTAAAACAATGACCGTCCTTTAGCGTCAAATAAACGTCAGCAATGTTACGTCGTCAACGAATGAGTCGTCCATTTCCATAGAAACGTGGCATAGCCATAAATTTTGCAGTTTTGATTCCCGCAACGTTTCGCGTTGAATATCCGCTCGGGCACAGGACATTTGAACACTGTCCATTACAATGCAGTACATTACCTTAAAATATCTGAACATAAAACACGTGTAATGTCTATGTCACCTTGACCTTGACCTTTTACACAACGACGAAGTAATCCCTTTATTTCTGCCACATGTTGCATTTACATCCAGTCAGTGCTGAGTTTTTACTCCTATTTCATGCTTTAATAAAACGACACAGCCGACACAACCGTAGTGAGTTAATCCTGATATCTACACTTTTATCTCCACCGGAATTACTTTAATTTCAACCCACACTTACGCGCAACAGGTACCAAAAAATTTCAGTTGCTTCTCCTGAGACTTGACTTTACTACGAATTATTTTAAAGGAACAACAAAACTGGTATCTACCGGAAACTAGGCTGCAAAATAACAGTGCATAATAACTTCGCATTCGCAGATCTAAGGGGGCCGCCAGGGATGCACCCCCCCGGGTCCAATTTCTTTCATTTTCATGCAGTTTTTGGGGAAAATTTTGGCCAAATAATAGGTTGGCGCCTCACCTCGGAGGTTGATGCCCCCGTCTGGGAAATCCTAGATCCGCCACTGCGAGGCTCGTAAAGACAAATTAGAAACTTGGGGAATCGCGGTAACTTTGTTTGTTTATTTGTCTGTTTGTTGATCCCACGTGGTAAACAAACATAACACCTTTGAATTAAGATAAACAAATATTGACTCCATGTATCTCTTTGTGTCTTTCCGTGTTTACTGCTCTTTATCTAAATGAGGGATTTCCTGCCATGTATATCCCTACAATTATGTGTTATCTCACAGTTTTATCATACTTTATACTCTCTGGTTTTATTCCATGTATCTATCTCCCTTGTTACCGCCCGCGTCCGAAGGCTGGGGGAAGGTAATAGTCCCCACCCCCCCTCCCGGCCAGAGATGGGGTAGACCCCTTCCGTGTATCTGCCTTGTATTTTGTGTTATCTCACAAAGAGATAACCATTGGTTTGCTTCCGTTGTACAACACGAATCATTGCGCACGCATAAACCGAACCTTCCGGCATCATAGTTGGCCATTCAACAGATCTGTTATCAGTGACGTCACAAACTAATACTGACTGCATGCAACGTCAACGTCGCGACGTCATCTTTTGAGTCGTTAACACCGCGTGTTTTCTTTTCTCCAAAAACTAATTGGCTCGTTAGGGTGTCCTTATTGGTTGAGTCGATAGACCCTTAACATCTTTGAATAGATGTTAAGGGCCTTTGAGTTTTAGGCCTACATTAACCTGCATTCAGTGGTTGCAATTTGTTTACACAAAATGCTACCATGATGTCATTTTGCACCTGTAGCCAATTGGGTCAAGGACGCAACGTCATGTTTCGAATCTTGACTACACCCTTGCTCCTTCTCTCAATAAATACTGAAGATTAAAATCTTCGGGATTCCACACAGTCAAAAGAAACCAATCACTTTGGTCCAAAATCAAACTATGTGTTTTTTTCCATTTCCAGTCCGGAAAGGATGCAGTTCCAGGAAAACCATGTAAAACAATCCAGAATCTATTGGCTGCAGCACCAGTGTTGAGGAAATGTCATCCGGGCAATTAAACTGGTCAGACCTTACTGAAAATCCACGTCCCTGCCAAAACACAGGACAAAATACGTCTCTTCGCTGTGAATGTCTCCGTCGGAAGCCAAACGTAACGTAAATAATTAATTAACCGAAACTTTTCTTCTTTTTTTTTTTTAATTTTTGTAGGACAAAAGTCCTTTTTGTGGAGCCACTGATACCCCTGTTTTGGACTTCTGGTGACGTCTGCCCTGGGTTTCAAAGCCAGGGTGGATCCCTTGTGTGCTTTCTCGCTTTGGTGATCCCCAGATTCACCTCTGGTGTGACACCTGCCGACTGTATAGAGGTCAGTATGGCAGCCGAGCCTTTTTGATCCACATACCTGCAGACGTGTCCGCAAGCATTGGTGGAGGCTCAGGGTTCGAACCCACGACCATCCCATGCCGCAAGCACCGCGCTGTAAACCATTCGGCCACTCCGGCTCGGCTACTTAACCGAAACTTAAACGTAAGGGCTTGTGCACTTGACTTCTTCGGTATTTATCTAGGTCAATTAAAATTAAGTACACGTGCACTTAAATTATTCGCTAATTATCTGGATCGATTAAAAAGCCAGAAATTATTTTCTTTGAAAAGTATTTGGTTAAAAGAAGGAAATTATTTTCATTACAAAAATGTTATTCTTTTGCAACTCTCTTCGCTTGGAAAGCTTTCGCTTAAATTCGGTTTCGTTTTCGCTATCGTTCGATGTGAATCGATCTTTACGTTTACAACCCTTTCGTCTAGACGGATCGTCTCTATTTGGCCCATGTACGGAGTTGGTTAAGCAGGTGCCGCACCAGAGATGAACTAGAATCACTCGGGGCTTCAAAACAATTCATCAATTCACATAGACTACAGCCAATCCGACAAGAAAAGAAAAGGCTTGGAACTGACTTTGTGCGTTTTTCATTTTACTACGTTGGGACCTCATGAATCTGCTGCAGCACACAGGGATTTAGATTCTAACCCGCTGGCGCGGTTTTGTTGCCTCAGACCAGGCACTTGGACACACAACCAAGTGCCCTCTCCAGGCCATGTGATCAAATTCAACCAATCACAGGCATTGTTACAAATTCTAACACACCGGGCCAGTCTCTGATGTCTCAGACCAAGATTTTTGGATGCATATTGTCTGAGTCAACCCAAAT
>JBCAUG010013503.1:0-11024 GCA_038406175.1 Haplosyllis leylae
TGTGTAAACAAATTCTAGCCAATGACTGAAGGTTAAAGTAGGCCTAATTTTCATAAAACTGCTTTGGTGTTACAAACTCCCTGGGCAGGATGTTACAAACCCCTCGAAGTGACCAATAAGGTGACTCTACGAGCCACCAACAACGTCATGATTTATCGCCACAGGCTGGCTAGCTAAAAAACTGCCAGAACGTTTCTCCGTCCAAATTCAATAACTAAGCTGACTCGACGAGCCAGCAACAATAATTTTGAATTCTCAGGGGGATAAATAAAGTAATCTAATGTAATAAAAGCTGAGTTCCAAAAGAGAAGCGCTGTTTTATTTTTAGCCTGTAAGTTGAGCATGTTGTGTCTCTGCAGAAGTTTTGATGAGTTATTGTGTGTGTCGTAATGAATGATGCGTGAAATCGTAACGGACAGTTCTATATGATCGATTCCTCTACGGGACGATAACCTTAACGAAATTTAATATCACATTTCTAAAAGTTGATCTCAATGGCCGAGTGGTTAGGGGCGCATGACAGCAACACGAAATTTGTCTGGAATTGAGTCCCACAAGCCTCTCACAGTTACTTGCATGCAGAGAATAATATCAGCTGATTCCGAACACGTTGGCGGGTGTGGCACTTGGGAGCTGAAGCCAGAAGTCCATGGCTCTTAACCGGGGCACGAGTTACCATCTGTCCAAATCAGTGGCGTCATAAAAAAGACCATGTCTTCCAAAAAAATTAGAATGTTACATTTTCAGTGGTTTAGCAAGAATTCCCTTATCTGAAGTCAAAAAGATTCAACTACGCTTTTACTGTGTAAATTGAAAAGACAACCCATTAGTTTTAGATTTCCAACTAGATCAATGATCAATCTGCCTCACTGACGCAGCAGCCTTTTCAGTTTTTCTTGGTTGAAAACATTACAGAAGATTAGTCCTAGGAATTCTTCATTTCTTTCTAAATGCCGACTGAAAAGTCTTATTCCCTTTGAAAATAGCTCGCAATTTATTTTGCATCATTGCTTCAAACGCCGATGTCTTTTTGAGAATTTCACACGTGTTTCTGAGAGTAAACACAGACGGGTAGTAAAGTAAACATAAAACCATGGTTCTATTTACACATCTACAAACCACCTATAAAACAACGTCACTCTAAACCTCGTAATACATCGTCGCTGTCAAACACACAAAGAGGATTATACATCTTGTGTAAAGCTTTGAAACAGATTAACTTTTGTACAGTTCCGATGAACAGGACCATTTCGAACAGTTAAAGGTCAATTAACACAGAGCGACGGCAAAATTCACCTTATTGACTGAAGCACTGTTTTTATCCAAGGTTTGCAAACCTTCTCACTCGCTCCAGAACATTTGACGAAATTGAAACTTCCCTCAAATTTTCTGGACAAAGTTAGAGGCAGCCAGTCACGTGTGAAGCACAACAAGACGTCTATACAATTTCAATAGATAAAAACGTTTCGAAAGGTTAAAGGCCCATTCATACTGCAATTTATTCTATTTCATAACTCCTTGTGACGTCTGCCCTGTCCGACTGAATCCTCTCACTTGCGTGATTCTTCTTCCTCAGAGCTACCGGTCAGCGTGATACCCGTTCATAGCATAGCAGCTGAACCACTTTCCCACTTACGTTATCAAGTAGCAGTAGAGGCCGAAACCGCGCAGTTTCAGAGTTTGCTGCCCAATACTGGCGTAAATCGGTCAGTCTCCTGCACCGACACCCTTGTGTGTAAAGCGGAAATGGAAGATTGTATGGAATGACTTTCTTTCGGTTTGAGGCATCATGCAATCCATGCAATCTCAAGAGAAATTCATCCGCAGATGGAAGGTCGTCTCATTTTTCTTGAATCTACTGGGCAATGGTCCGTATGTGGGGCTATTGAAGTCTATGTTTTGGATGTTTTTTTTATCTTTTCCGTTTTCGCTTCTTGTGAATTAAACATTAACACTGGTCGACAATGAATCTGATGTAAGATCGACATCAATTGTGGTTTTTCTATTTTGGTTTTGAAGTAATAGTTAATAACCACGGCCTTGTTGATTCACCAGAATTAATGTTGTTCGAGACCAAAGGTCGAGAACACATTAATTCCGTGAGACAAAGTGAGTAAGTTTCAAAGTAACCACACATTACTGTAACACACTGTGGCCTTTGCAACCGTTCTGTGCAATAATTATGTGCGTCAAAAGTATTTATCATAGAATTTTGGACATGTATAATGTCCTATTGCGAACACTTCACCTTCTATCGCAATCGCTGTCGCGCAGTGTGAACGAACTGTAACCAGGTAACCAGGTCAATTTCTCACAAATTCGTCACGTTTGCCGTCAATTTGGAACGTATGCGGACATCGTGATGAGGCGAAAATAATAGGAATTCCCCCCTCTGGGGTGCTGGGGCATCACGCAGGAAAGTAAATACACCAGTTATCTGTCACCAGCCTCGTGTATCGGGCAAATTAACCCGACGCGCTGGGAATATGTAATTACACAATAACCTGTCAAGTCCTCAAGACATGAGAGATGCAGGTCAATGCATGTAGGAGTTACATGGGTACCCACTGACCTAAAACCCAAAAGCAAAAGCGATAATGCTAATAAATACACTCTTAAAATTTTCAAAGTAATCACTTTTCGACTGATTTTAGAATTTGGCTGTAAGCCCATTTAATTAGAAATATTTGGAGTGCATCAACTTTTTTGTAACATACTAGGACAGTCGGGAAAAAGCCCCCCCCCTGCCCCCATGTTCCTCGTGGTCGCTTTGGTCATGTTAATGGGAGACTGTCTTTTTTCTACATTGGTCATAATGAATTGCACGAGTAACATGAGAGAATTGAAAGTAAACACAGCGAACATTGCTTGCTGGTTTAAGTGATCAAAAACAGTAAGAAACAAGGTCAATACATGCACAGCCATGCAACCATTATCGACACAGGTTTAAATGCAATGCGAACTCTGGCATTTAAACCTTAAAACCTTGAAAGCAAGGCTAAAAATCCATTCACACTGAGCGATACCAAAATCGCTTTTAAATCCTTCCGAATCTCACTATGAAACACATTTTCCAAGTGAAATCGCTTTTGTTTTAACGCTATGAGTTACGGCTCTTAAGGTCCATCCACACCGAGCAATGGTACATTCAGGATTCATTCAGGTGTGACGACATTGCTTGGTTTGCATTATGGTCTGTTTATACTTAACGTCTGCGTTTGCGTCAACTTTAACATTCTGTTAATTGTGATGCAATCGTTGATGCAGAGAATGGGTTTAAACCCTATTCTCTGCATGTGCATTTGCGTCACCATTCACTCAATACAAAACTTGACGCAAACGTTGACATTGACGCAAACGCAAACGTTAAGTGTAAACAGAGCTTTACGTCAATAACACGCACAAAGTCGTTAAGGCTCCATGTGAACAAACCATAATTAAACTCTTCAAAAACCTGTTGCTGCTGAAGATGTATTCAGTGCTTCGAGGCAGATGGGATTCTGATTCTACTAAATTACACTAATCATGGTAATTTACCCACAAAACGTGGAAAATTAATCTTCATTAAAAAACAGATTGTTGTCAAAGGAAACATGATTAAATTAATTTTATCTCACGAAAACCATTTTGAATTTTAAATGGAAAGTAAATTAGAATCAGAAAGAAGCAAATGAAAGATTCTCAACTGGCAGATAGATCACGAAATATTGTTCCACTGAATTGTCATTACAAGATTTTCTTGAAATTAAATTCCTGTTAAAAATTGTATCAATAAATTAAAAGTAACAACTTCGTGGATAAATCATCTCAAGGAATATTTCGTACAAATGAGATCTGGATCTGGATCGCAATTTCAAACTAATCAATTCCACACCTCAAATGTGCATCTGCAAAATGCTAGGTCTACCAAATTCGAAGTACAGCCAAAATGTTGGTTTTATTTCACTGATCAACAAAATAAAAATCAGTCAGTTTGAAAATTTAAAAGAATCTTGATTTGTTGTTACTTTGTTGTTCAAAAGTTACAACTCCTTCAACAAATTTGTACATGTTTTTACATTTGTAATAAATTAGACGTGAAGAATTTAAGTGAATTTAAAACCGTGAAATCAGTCGAGTGTTGAGTAAAGAGTTGTGCGACAATACAAACCCGCTAAAATCAATATAATCGATTTGCATCGTGTTCATATGATAGAATGTTCATAGAATGTGTGTAAATTGAGCCACTGTCTACGTTAAAAATAAAAGGCCATGTAACCAAGGCAACACAATAGAAACTAAGCATATGTTCTTGGAAAATTCCGAAACAACTCATTTTTGAGACCAAGAAAGTGAGCTCAGGACAACACAAAAATGACAAAATGAATCCATTCTGAAGTTTCACATTAAAACTGTGCACAGGGAAAATTGCCTTTCCTTTTGTTTGACCTGAAATGCTTGTAGTTTCTGAAGCGCCCTCGGTTTCGCTGACCGTTCCGTGTAAACAGGCCTGAAGGTTCGTTCACAAACATCGTCTGCAAATGCGTTTGCGAAGTCGCAAACAGGTGGAGCCTTTACACCTTTCACACTCCGCGAGAACAAAGATCAAAGTGCCGCAGACTCAGACCCCCCCCCCCCCACGTGAATCATTCCATATGGTACTATGACATTCACACAGACTTGACGTTGTACACTAACATAGTCACTCATGATCTGAATTTGATTAAAGCCTTTTTGTTCACTTATAAATTACGTACAAAGTTATGTAAATGAAAATATTGACGCGTTAGATTGAGTGGAATGATTTGACTATTGGAGGAATGTGTAAAGGTGCGTTAATACTGAGCGGAAGCGAGGTCGCCTACTGAACTTCTAACTGACATCGTGAAAGATCAAAAGAATAATGTCACCTTCGTTCTCTGTGTAAATTAGCGTTAAGGGAGTGGTCACACTGAACTGCAAACAATCTTTCTTTGAAGGGAGTATCATTCACTATTCAGATCAAGCCGAAGCTATTTTTGATTGGAAATATTTGTAAAACCCACTTTTTAAAGCGAAATAATTTTTCTTTCCGTAAGTGTAAAGGACTTTTCAGACTGAGTGAAGGCGAAAGAAAAAGCGATGTCACTAAGGAAGGACGACATTGATTTGTACAAGTATACACCAATGCGATGTCACTTTCTTGATCACTTATGGACGATCGGAGCGAAAGTGAAAACGATTTCGCTCTCGTTCGGTGTGGGTATACCTTAAAAGAACCTTAAAATGTAGTTGTATGTGGTGTGTAGCGTCTCTTTTAACTAATCCCCGCGTCTCATTCACTCCGGGCGTCTCAACCGTAAAAAGTCGAGTCCGAACCAATATCCGATTATCTCAGGTAATTTAACCGACACAGTTCGGATCTAATGTCAATCGTGCTGTTTCATTCATGCGCACGAACACGCACTCAATGTGGACAAAACCAATAGATCACACTGATTACATCTCAACAATTCAAGTTGGAAGCGTTTTTGTACTTTTAAATGTGCTTTATCTAGTGTAAAATTACACAGTGGTGTTTTTTTAGTATTATTTCAGTTATACTTTGTGACTGTTCACGACTTTTTCAAAGTATCATGCACTACGTCCAGCGCTGGAAAACAATGTTAGAAATCGTCTAACGCTTTTGGCTGTGGAATGATTTGAAAATGTAACAAATGTTTTATACTTCAATCAAAGTCCGCACTATTTGTTTCACAAGTGTTGCCACTACAGATCGCTAAACAGTTGATCACGCGGAAAATCATCCGCGAAAACTCATCTTCAACCAACCAGAATTCCACGTTTCCAAATTTGCTTTCCACTCAATGTAAAAATATCCAAACATACAGCTATTCAAAATCCCCACAGAAATTACAAATATACTGACTCCAAGTTACAAGAAGTTCGGTTACATCGAGCATTTACTACAGGCCAGTATCCTCTCATTTACTGTACTGCTGAAACGTACAGTTACAACGAGCACTTGGCTACTACGAGCACATTTCATTGCTCGTTGTAAGCAGGACCCAGTGTAATGACTTCCATTCGAACAAATCGATTTTTTCTCTCAAATAAATCGAGTCTGTGAAGAGATTTTTTCCACAGGTAAACAAAAAACACTCTGAGTACATCCTTCGATAATCGCTTCGGGGCAACGTTCACGACACTACGCTTAAAGCGCAAACATATTAAAAAGTTTACCTGTGGGTGCGCTCCATGTCGTTTCATTCCACGCTCCGTCCTCTTCCCCGTTGTTCCCCGTCCGTCCCTCCGCGGCCTGCCTCCCGGTGACGAGCCGCCACGCCACCACCCCGAGCACAGACCCTACGGCAAGCAGGCACACGAGCGAGACGGACACCACGGTGGCGACGGTGGTGCGGCGCCCGGGCGACCGGTACCCCAGGTCCACCAGCGACCGGTGTTTAATGCGAGAGAGGTCGCTTCGTGACGGGTACCCGGACATTGTCTACACTCCTTATTACTGTCTGCCAGTTCCACTTTATCATTCACTGATTTACAATGATCTACTCCTCTTGCCGGTCCCACTTCAGCATCTACTTAGCCAACAGTCCTTACTAACATTTGTCAGTTTCACTTTAACATTAACTTCCTCAATACTCGTCGTTACTGACTGCTAGTCCCACTTTTACATCCAACAATTCAATTCTCCATATTACTCTCTGTCATATCCCTTTGTCAACCACTACTTTAAATCAGCAATCCGTGATTTGGTCTGCAAGTTCCACACTTACATCAGCTGATTCTCAGTTGTATTAAATTGTTAATAGTTGGTATTTAAAGTTCTAATTTTACCCCTTCTGACTTTCGAATGATAATTCTGACTCAATGTGAGCTCAAATCGGATCACATTCGAAGCCTTCTTCTTTTAAAAATTTTAGTTTTATTCCACAAAACCTGACATAAAATTGTCAGAAATTCTGTCCAAGAGACAGCCCAACTGCTCTATCCGCATTGCCAATTGGTCGGAGATGGAAAATATCAAGGCAAGATGACATCCTTCCAATGTTAAGAAAAGTCTACAACCAGGTCAAGTTTCCTAAATACTCATTCAAGCTCACAACACAATGTAATAACAGTTCCAGAAACGTTCCTTCAACGTTCAGTTTAAATTCATCATCAGTATTGGGCTAATTCCAATGGAAATATAAGTATTCCCTATCAAAATGGCGTGAATAACTTTACCAAATGGCAAAGACATGATGTCTGTGGAGATTGAGTAAACTGATACATCCTTTACGAGACAGAAATTCTGTTCAAACTTGCACTTTAGCCTTTCGCATACAATATCCATATGTTTCTTCATTTGTAGCAAAAACGTCGCATATCTACTAATCGTTTGGCGTGCGTTCGCATAATGCACTACCAGTGTAGTCAATCACTTGGAATGTGAAGTCTAAATGTCACAAACACTTTCTGACAGGTGGAAAATCCGTCAATTCCATCAACAAGTCAGGAATCTTCATACATTTTTATTTGCAGTCGTCTATCTACCCCATGTAATTATACACAGTCAGAATGGCACTTGACTAAAATTTCAACAGTAAAAAATCGCAAACTTCTTCAGCATGGCGTTTTACTATCAATTCTATCAATGACTAAATTGAGTTGTCTATATTTTATGGATAACTATGTCGTGATGATACGCGTATAAATTGGATCTGTGTGAATCTTTTTGTAGATGTTCTCTCTGCTGTGACAGTAGAGAATCACTGGGGTTCAATAGAGCGTGGCGTGTGTATTACAAATTCTACATCTCCAGTTAGCCGTAAAATATTTGCAGATTGCCTGTTCGATAATAAATTACACGAGAAAGGAACCCTTTTCAAGACAATTACCAGGAAAATCTATATTTATTCACCTCATCAAGCTTTTCCGTCCGACACCCGAAAAAAGAACCAATAGATATTTTTAGAATCTTGAACTTGCCCACGCGGAAAGATGAATAAATTATATGCCGTTGAACAGATAAAAATATTCCAGCACCTGTTATACACTTGAAGACGAGAGGACATTGAATGACTATATATGCATACACTCGTGTTCTAAATGATCACAACTGTTGTCGTGATGCTATTCTTCCTGCTTAAGTCGGACATTTTCCTGCTGTCGTGGATTTTTTTAATGAAACCACACTCAAACAAGAAAGTCCTCCTGCATGGCTGCAAGATGCGTACTGCCAGTGGCATTACCGGTCCCGGGGGAGGATGTGCCCTCATCCTGTCCGGATTGAGTACCCTCTGTCCTGGCTGGGGGGGGGGGATATTACTTCCTGTCCTGGCTGGGGGGGTACCTCCTGTCCCAGGTGGTATACCACTCCCTCCAAGAAAGGACTAGGGACCAGAGAGCAGGGTTACCCCTCCTCACTGTTAACAGACAGACACCTGTAAAAACATAACCTCCCATCGTACTTCGCACGCGGGCGGCAACAATCTTTCCAACTTCTGATACAACAAACAGCCAGACCGACGGACAACTTGAAAGAATCATACACCTGATAACACAAAGGTTTGTGATGGGAAAATTATCACGGGTTCGTCTGCATTGGCGGAAAATTTCCTGCTGTGCAAATCGGTTTTTTTTTGGAAACGACTACGTTGCACGGAAATACACACAGGTCCGCTAACAATGAGTTCGGTTACAACGAGCGCCCGCCTGCAACCAGCAAATTTCTCTGCATCCAAGTACGAGCCTTCCTTCGACACACTGTAAGCAGGACCCAGTGGATGTTTGCTGTGTTTTTCCCTACTGTGGATTTCTTATTTGTTCTATCAGTGTCAACTGTGGTCTACAGGTCTCCCCGCTTATGTCGACACCTCTTAACTCGACAAACTGCTTTATTCGACCTTTTCTCTTGTTCCCAACTTAACTCCTATCATGTAAATAGAGGTTGTTTACCTCGACCTCCTTTTACCTCGAACATTTTACATGGCTTCCTTCAATGTCGAGCTAAGCGGGGAGACCTGTATTTATACCTGTGACTAGTTGAACTGTTGCAATTTCAGACAAAATGGAGATAAATTTGTATTGAAGAATAGGAATAGTTAAAAAATGGGTTCGGCATGAATTTTTGCGGTTGTGCTTACTATTTATTCCATGGGGAAATCGCAATCATCCATCCAACCGTAAGAGTTGACCTGATCGCAAGTGTAAATAGACCCTAAGCCTTCAGAATAAGAGGTCTTGTACTCACGGACATTCTCGACGAGCCAGACTTTGCCGTGGAGCTGGTGCTTGTACAGTTCCTGTGTATCTAATATTACGTTCCAGATGAGAACTCCAGACCCTACTCCAACCAGAACCATGCACACAGCACACACAGAGACCAGCACTCCTAAAGCTACAAGAGAACAAAGATTTGCCGGAACCAATTTTACACCCGGATTTGAATACGTTTGTCAGAGATATGAACGAACTGCATTAGTAAAGGATCCAGAAAGTCAGTGGAGGAAACAAGTGCCGACTCAATAAATATAGGGAAAAGTATCCAACTTGGAAAGCATGGTTTCAGGCCCTTAGCCAACCTTACTAAAGCATGTTATCACAATGAGGACACCCTGTTTCGACATTGACTTCGATTCACAAATGAAGTTGACTAAACTTCCCTTAATTCATTGCTTCGACAAGAATTCTACATGGCGGGAAATGGGAGGGGGGGCGGGGCGTGGCACACACACACATTAGTGATCAGCTTACCCAGAATCTCAGATGGCCATGGCTGGAGACTTCCAGATACAGAAGTCCTGGTAGTTCTTCTGATGGCGGTTGTACTTCTCTCAAAGCGTCTGCTGGACAATATTCTCCTTTGTTGTGACTGCAAGCTAGGCATGGTGACCATCATGAAGTTCTGATAATTTGTAGTCTCAATATGTTGGATTACACCTTTAATCTATATTTTAACTTCCTGCTTTTCGTACAGTTTGTGAGGAGGTTTTCGGTTTACGTCCAAGTAATCAGATATCCTTATCCATATAAATTACAGATATCAGTGGCGGATCCAGGACTTTCCATGCAAGGATGGGACTTACCCACTCCGTGTGGGCTGAACAGGATGTCAGCGTTATGAAATGCCAAGTTTTTTGTCGGTCCATACTAGGGAGAGGCACCGGAGGACCCCATCAAGATCCGCCACTGCATTTTATTCAATTGGTACATTTTACACAAATCGTTTTGGATCATTAGATCCAGATCTACTGTCACAACAAGACTCCAAACTTTTCAGTTCCATTCGACAGACTTGGACACTAATGGTTGCTTGCTTGTAGTGAAGAGCTCCTTGTTGGAGGCACAGACACTGGACACTTTACATCCATTAGAATCACATTGCGTGTGTCAGACAGGCTGCTTGGGTGTCTGGCTCTTAGCTGTCTGTAACCCTGCACCAAACACTCTACCTTCCACAAACACTTGCAGGGAAAACTACATCTTATCCATCTTCATCCCCTAATGGATTTACTCCTAATGCTTGAAATTTTTCAGATTTCTCTCTGTCGAAGATGATAACTGCTTAAACATAAAAAACTGTTTTCTAAGTCAGGTGCGCTGATTTGATGACGTCATGGAAACGCAGCATGTTTTGTCGTGATGTCAATAATGGTTGCCATGGCGCTCGTTTGTGGTGTGAAAATTCCAAAGCGGAATTACTTTCCCAGTTTAGTATTGCTGTAAATTTCATAACAACAAAAATATGTCAATTTGATCTATTTCTATCCATACTTCTAATAGTAAACTTTGTTTTTCTTCCTCTGAAAATAGCCTTCTCTGCCTATTCTTTTGGCTATATCTTCTTAGTCATTAATTAAACTGTTTTCACCAGTACACTGATCCTTCAATCTATTATCTGTGTGTCTTTGAAGTAAAATTAAATAAACATAGCAGATAAGATTGTGTTGACCTCAACTGTTTTTATCACCTTGGATTATCTGTAATATATATGTCGCGGTTTTATCGTTTCCGAAATACTAGGGGTGGTCGGCTAAGATGTTCTCCTGCTTTCCTCTCGCGCC
>JBCAUG010013514.1:0-11024 GCA_038406175.1 Haplosyllis leylae
TTAGTTCTCGTATAGGATATATTTCAGAATTCCCAATTAGTTTAAGAAGGAGAAATAAGAAAAAAACTTCATATTTACGATTTTGGCTAGCTTACCGCTCAATCTACGTCACTTCCGTTTTACATCGTTGCGCCCCCCTGATGTAGATGTGATTTTGAGGTGTAATTTAGTGGTTTCCGAATGAATCAGTATGACCTTGTATGGTATTTACTGCTGATTGAACGGAAAGGTGACCTTGTGCTGCGGACTTCATCATCCTCATCTTCATCGTATCAATGAGCATACGGTCCATAGCTCCTATGCTAAAGAGTCAGTCACACAGAGTGATCGCGAATGCGATAGCGATATAAAGTATGATTTTTAGAAAATTGTGACCCATTTGTTCCGACATCGCTTTCCAGTTCGTTTCCATTCAGCGTGAACACACCTTTACGCCCCCGCGATAGAATGTTTTATGCGATGTTCTGCTCAGCAGTTTGTGGTTGATACAGTGTTACATGTTTGATGATGTTGCTAACACACGCGTTTCTATGACAACATCTGTCATAAGCGGCTACATGGCAACCATGACAACACGACAATTTTCCTAAACAAAATAAAATTAAAGTTATAACCGATCCAGCTGTGCGTTTCTGTAATGCTACAAGTTGCTATGACTGCGGGAATTTTCTCACGTTAGTTTTTCTGCGTTGCAATATGCATGTTTTAAACGTAACGTTCTTTGACGCTCGTCCTTCATCCGCTTGTCGTAGTGGAACTACATTGCATTTACAAGGAAACGTACAACCTTTGATTTCATTCATGTAGGTTTACAATCCTCACTGATTAGAGATGTACTTAATTAGACATGTACTTAATGAGACCGTAGTGAGGCGCATCTGGCCTTGGGGGACGGTCTGAGTGGTTAAAGCCTGGAATCCCATTAGTCGGTAATTAGAAACTTCGCGTGTACATTGTGTGTGGTTTCTGGTGTTTGGTGACACCAACACAATAGCCTTGTAACACCATCCAGTTCACACGTAACCTCTGCGTTTGCGGCCACAACACGGCCAACAGATGCCATGAGTTTTAATGAAGTGTTTTCTGTCTTGGAATCCCCTCCGCCCAATTCATTTACCTCATCTAAGAAGTAAACGTCATGTATGAGAGTTTCCTTTTGTGTCAGCGCAAATACTGATAGTGTTCTAAATACAGCAGATGCTTTGTGTGCAGTTGCTTGAGGTTGCACAAGAGGCCGAACTACGTTTGAACGTTTGTTCTGAAACAGCGTAGAAGCGTGCGCATGTGGACGTCCCTCGTGGCACCATGTGTGATGCAGGGTAACTCTTGTATTATCGCCCTTTCATGCGGCGAGTCGTCCAGTGCTGTTACATTAGATCACACGAAACCCGGTGCTAATTATAGTCGCGCGCAAAGAGCGACAAAAGACTTTTGGTAATCGGCATGCAATGCGGAACACATGCCACGCGTACTCAAAATGAACCCGCGAAGCACTGTAGAGAAGTGTTCACACCGATTAAAGGCGAACGTGTAGCTGAGCCGCAGTGGCCGAATGGTTATGAGCGTCGTGCTGCAGCAGGTTCGGTTGTGGGTTTGAGCACCACCAATGATTGTGGATATGTCTGCAAGTAGGTGGGTTCAAAAGGCTCTGCCATGCTGTTACACGGGGTGAGAAAGCATGCAAGTGAGGGATCCACCCTGGCTTTGAAACCCAGGGCAGATGTCACCAGAAGTCCAAAACAGGGATTTCAGTGGCCACACGAAAAGGACTTCCAAAATTTAAAAAAAAGTTAACATGACAGCTGAAGCAAAGTTGCTTTGAAAAAGGGCTTTGTACCATTTCTTAGCTAAATTCACTTCTGCTTGGTCGAAATTGACATATTTTAGTCTAAAAGCGATTTCGCTTTCGATTTCGCGTTCACTTCCTGTCGGTGTGAAACAACCCTTATCCACACACCGTGTGTGTGAAAGAACAGTCGCCCGTTTGAACATTCATCGAAACTTTACTGTCGCCGAGTTACATTCAAACCAAGGATAAGAAACCGTTTTTGAGGCTCAGGACATGAAGTACAGATCTGACCTCCTATCACGCTGGTTGAATGAAGAGGTTATGACGTTTGTGTTCACAGATGTACGTCGACGTTGCAAAGTTCAACGTAAAGTTTGACGTCACCGCCTGGTCCGTTTCACTTCAGTTCGTCTTGGAAACAACTCTGAAAATCTGACCAGCTTTTGGCTATTTTCAGAAGGGAAATGGAAGAGGATGAGATTGTAAAACAACCCGGGAATGAGCAGGACGCAGCATCGATCTTACAGGGAACGCATGTTTGATTTAGTAGGATTTCCCTTTTGTGCACTTGTATAGAGTATGAAAACGCATGTGGTATGACGTCATCAGATGGTGTGTATGACCATTAGGGACATGTTTAATGGTGATTTTACGTCAGTGATGATGATGAAGCTGTGATGGAGTGAGGCTGAACTCATGAACAGCTTGTTGTGTGTCGAGGGTTCCACATCATGTCAAACCGCCTCAGGAAACAACTGTGATAGGGGCAGGAACAGACCAATAAATTCATCAGCATTTCGACTGTAAAGAAATAACTTATTGTTCTAAATAGAGTATTGTTTAATTGTATGTATATATGATGACTAGCCACGTCATCGTCCTTTGTGCGGGACTCAGAGCCCCATCCATGTTGTGACGTCAGAGTAGTGTCGTAACCAATCAGAGAAAAGTGTGCCGCACAGACATACATATTACATGCATCCTTATTAGTATTACAAGCACTGCGTGTCCCCAAGACGCCAGTTCAATCTACCGTGACAGGATTAATCAAGTGCGGCCAAACGAACATTTCTGGCGACACTGACCACCTGGCGTAATGGCGACCCCCACATACAACAGTGATTTTATATAGTGCAATATTTTTGTCAGAATCGTGTCTTGAACATCTCTGCGACTGAACTCCACCCCTCATCAGCCCATCTGTGCAGCTGATCATCGCAAACTATTTCGGTTATTATTCCGTGGAGAGCCACAAATTACATCTGGAGGAGAGTTCCACAGCCCTGGGCGATAATATGATGAATGCCTAGCGGTTATTTCCTCCGTGGAGGTTCCCACTATAATTACTTGTGAGCAGCGTGTACCTTGTAATTTAGAACGAATTTTCACGTTCTTAAGACGGCAAGGTTCGGAGGTTGAGACTCTCTCAAGATCCAGGCACCGAATTGAACACCATGGTCAAAGCACCATTACTAATCACAATTCTACTTCTACTGATGGATGGGGTAGGGGAGGAGCACCACGCCTGTTAAAGAGCTGAAATTTATTCTCAGGAGGTTTTGTAAGGAAATTGGCCAAATCCCATTTGTATCGTCTATGACTGCCCCCCCCCCTCCTCCGCCAAAGTGACAACCCAAAAAAAGGCGTCGGAACCTTTGACTGGTGCGGACCGCCCTGTCGAGCTGGAGGCTCTGAATCCAATCATTGGCAACATTCACTGTCATGACGTCATTCTCATTTGTAAGCGCATCAGACATGTACTGTGCCGCACTCGATCCCGAGTTCAATGCTGTATATGGATCAAAAAGGGCTGGCTGCATTGCTGTCCACCAAGAGGTCAGCAGGTGTTTCACCAGAGGGGAATCAGGAATCCATTGTGTGCAGGTGACAAAACACACAAGGAAGGGATCCACCCTGCTTTGAAATCCAGGGCAGACATTACTGTAAGTCCTAAACAGGGGTATCAGTGGCTCCACAAAAATAACTTGTGTCCTCTAATATATTTTTTTTAAAAAAAGGTATAATCGAAAAACTCAATCATTTAAAATTGAAGGCAAACTGGATATAAAGGCGACAGTGAGCATGTCGTGGGAGTCCCGTGTGACTTCCATTTGCACTGATCACGTTGAAAGCCACGGACATTCACACAAATTGTCTGTGTCGGCACGTCTCTTTGATGTTCAAGTGAACTAAAGTGGGGATCTACAAAGGTTCAATATTCCGTGATGGGTAGTAGAACGTGCGGAGGCGGACAATCATTATTATGAATAGAACGTAGGAAGACTTCTTCAAGGAGGAAGGGGGACAGTCTATTTTCGGTCACAGCAAACCAAGTCATCCTGGTTTTGGTTTCAGATGTAAAAGATATGAATGACATAGATTTCTTTCATTGATTTATTCGGGGAAGGAAACTGAATCATTAAAGATGTCAATAGATAGAATTCTTGCCGGTTGCTTCATGATTACAGACTGTTCTGCCTTCTCATGCATAAGTCGTCCTTTAAACAGATCAGGCAAGCCTCTCTTTTGAAAATGAAACATGTTGTCGTTTTAAACCACGCAAACACTGAAATCGGGTTGATTATTCAAACCTTATTTCCCCACAAGACTTGTGTAATCCGCGATACCATACAAAACATGATATGTGTTATACAAGTCTTAAATATAGATACGCACTTATTGATCACAGTAGACATGATTGTAAGCGGAGTGTTCTGTGCAACCTGACTTTGTAACATTGGAATAATTGTTGCCAATGTTTTGATGACGATTATATGGTCATTGGTAGTAAGTGCTCGTTCTAACCGGACTCGTTGTAAGCGGGACCCAGTGTAGAAACTCGTCGTCATCAAGAAAAGTGTTATTTTAATTTGCTGCTGGCTGATAACGTAGTGTGTAAACGTTGAAGAGTTCGTTGTCCTCTTCTCTCGCACAAATCAATACGTGAAGACGAGCACTTCCATGTTTGTCTCCACCAGCTTCTGTAAACGTCTCAACGGTTCTGGAAATGTTTGTCCGGAAGTTCGCAAGCCAGAATTTCATCGATGTGCGGCATGTAGGGCGCTTCCGGTTTCACTGGGTACACTCGTTTCTACCTCATCGATTTGCAGCTTGTAACATTACATTACCATCCTTCGGATGCGAGCGGTAACAAGTGCTTCGCAACGTTACCATAACCGTAACCGTGAACCCGCAAGCGGAATCATATTGTTCAGTATATCCAAGGACAACAAGAAAGTCCTCCTGCGTGAACGCAAGAGGCATACCGCCCGCCGCGTAGCAAGTGCTCGCTCTGCTGTTTTGTCTTGGGGGTGGGGGGGGGTATCCCAGTCCTGGGTACCCAAGTCCTGGCCGGGGGGTACCCCCGTCCTGTCCTGGCCTGGGAAGGGTACACCAGTCCTGTCCTCCCCAGGGTGGTAACCCCAGTCCTGCCCCACCTGGGACTGGGGTACCCCCAGCTGGGATGGGGCAGCCCCCCTCTCCCACCACAAAGGACATAGGACCAGAGACCAGGGAAAGAACATGGGGCTGGGGTACCCCACCAGCCCCCGGTGTTGACAGACACACACCTGTGAAAACAGTACCTTCCCTATTCCTTCGGAATGCGGGCGGTAAATAGTAGCCCAACTGCAAACCGGATTTGGTGCAAGAGAATTCTGTGTAGTTGAACTTGCTTCCATCGAACTCTTTGTAACCGAACTCATAATAGGTGGTACCGTTTGTATGGACAGGGCTTGGGAGTCCTACCCCGGTCCCCCGGTCCGATCAACCTGTCTGTACCCCTGCCCGGTCCCCTGGTCCGATCAACCTGTCTGTACCCCTGCCCGGTCCCCTGGTCCGATCAAGCTGTCTGTACCCCTGCCCAACCCCAGATCCTGGTGACCTGTCCCCGGTCTCTGATTCCGATCAGCAGTCGCAGCCGCAGTACAAGAGCAAACAGCAGTAGATTGTTTACGGCTGTGTCCACTCTATGTAACCGGTCTGAGAGCACCGCTTCATGGAAATGGATTCAAGTCCCACTGCATTTATGGTCATATTGATAAAAATATTGATACGTCCAGAACGACGACTATCCACTCCTGCGAGTGCTCATCTTCTCACAGGGAGAACTACTGGTGTCTCAGTAAAGATTTTGCAATAATATCAGATCAGAAATGCACCGTTCCGGAGTTTCATTTAACCGTATTTACGTTAAACGTAAACCAAAACATTTAGGTTGAAGTACAGTCGAATGAACGTCTGAACGTCTCGGTATTGAACAGAGTAAAGCGGAAGCAGGAAGCACAAATCACAGTCAAGGTTTTCCAACTTAGTTTCCGGTTTGGAGAGATAATCCAAGAGAAAAAGGCGGGGATTAATTCCGCACTGCCAGTGGGAAGACCTAATCGACAACCTTGAATACATTTGTGAGGAGAGAATTACAACATATTTCATGGTTTGAGTAGATTATGATTACAGAATTACACTCTTTTTCCTGGATCAGGTCGATTGTGATAATAGAATTAAACTATATTTCTTGCATTGGGTCGTTGTGAGGACAGATTACACTGAATTTCTTGAATCAGGTAAATTAGGAGTACAGAATTAGACTGAATTTCTTGGACCAGGTAGATTCTGAGGACAGGACTACTATAATTCCTAGATCAGGCTGTGGCTTTCGCTTTCGTTTGGTTGTAGACTTTGATACCGCTAACTGCGCGGAACAACCGTCTTCTGGACCAAGATCAATCAAATGTCACCGGAAGTTTAAACAGACGTTTCACCGGAAGTTTAAACAGACGTCTCACCGGAAGTTTAAACAGACGTGACTGTCCGAGTTACACATTGTATCATTCCATTCTCACCTCGCTTGTACTCAAGAAACTCCTCTTACTGTATTAACGTGTAGAACTGGTATCAAAACCGACAAGTAGGACAAGGAGTGGGTGGGTCACAAAGGTGCAAGAACAAGCGAAGGACCCACAAACGGTCGGCGTGACGTATAACGGAGAAAGCACGGTGGTCATTGTAGAATCTGCCAACTCACTATTTGCACACTTCCACTGTAGATCTGGGGAGAGCCAAAAAGAGCACGGCTGTGTGTGAATCTACGACATGCACTCACATTGCGTACAGGTCTGAGGTACGTTTACATTGAGCGAGACCGAAAGCGAGAGTGAGACCGCTTCCAAACGGGTTCAACTTGCTCTTCACATTGAGTGGCGGTGAAGATCAAAGAAAATGTGCGGTTTCTTGTTCGTTTATTATAACAAGAAAGCTAAACAATGGTGTCAATGATTGTAATGCAAAGAAAACTGCTCGCTACAGCCAGGTTACTCGCTGTAACCGAACCTTTAACATTGGCATCAATGATTTTGATCTGTTCGTTATAACCGGGTTACAACGAACCTATAACATTGCTCTCAATGACTTTGATCTGTTCGTTGTAACCGGGTATTCGTTGTAACCGAACTTGTCGGAAAGGGTACTCAATATGTCTTAACTCTGTAAGACCAGTACAGATACGTCATGATGACTACGTACCTATAATATCCTGTGCTCTTGATCATCCCAGGAGTAACACATCAAATCATTGACACCGTTGTTTAGTTACAGCGAGCAGCCGCTAATAAGGAACTCTGAGGGGCGGAAAGATAAACAGACAGGTCGTTGACCCTCACGGTGGTTTCGATCAGAGAATAGACGACGTGTAAGACACCAGGCCCCTGAAGCCTGTGTATCCGTGTATCATGTGTGAGTATCTGTTCATCTGAACACAGACTTTGGAATAAGATGTTGTTGATGCACTGGACGCCTCCTTGTGCAGAATGAGTGCCACCCCAAGACGGTGTGTGTTCTACCATTCATCACGAATTTCCTCAAAGTTTGTGACGTATCATAAAGAGATGGTGTTTGGTTTATTTTAGTCATATACGTGTCCTGCATGGTGAAATGATAGGTACACGTACCAAAATGTACAGCACAAGGATCCTAATGATCTGTTACAACTGAAAGCCTCACAACTATAGAAATGTGTGAAAACCTCGCAACTATAGAAATGCGTGGAACATTAATTCAGCCTTTTGGTAACATTTAACAAAAGCCTCAAAGGGAATATTGTACGTCATTAAACTCCAGGGACTCTGTTATTTTCTGAATGATTATGACGTAACGAGGATCGCATTGACAGTGTCCTTGACCTTGACCTTGACTTTGAGTGCGGATTAAATTAAAGTGTTTAATTGAGGTGGAGTCGATCTGTGGCCAAGGTCTCCAGTACTGATTAATGTGTGTGGACTCTGATTGTTAATTACGGTACTACATCATTAATAGGGTTCGCAAGCGTTCGATTGATTGACGAGTAATCGAACCGAATATATCGAATACTGTGGTATTCGATGGACAATTGTAAATTAGTACACCTCATTAATAGAGTTCACAAGCAGCTGTTTTTATTGAGGAGCCTAATAGAATTATTCGAATACTTCCTGTACTGTACAGGGGTTGATAGTTAATTGTTGCATCAACAATAGAGTTCACAAAACTCCTGTATTCAGATTGGTTCAAAATTTCCTGAAAACTGCACGAAAATGAAGGAAAAAAACTGGACCGAAAGTGGGCATCCCTAGCGCCCCCTTGGACCCGTCAATGGTCTCCCCTCTCAGAGTCTCTCCTCGGAGAAATGTTGGTTCCGCTACTGAATATGTTGAGTGTTAAATTAAGTGGATGTATTCCATTTTCCACGAAGAAAATGTACATAGCGAAGATACATATTGTTGTATGCGGAGGCACGAATTCTTGGCAGGGAGTTAAGTATAACATCTGAGTGTCCATCCGCCTGAAGTCGATCGTATGTAAATCGGACGAGCTCGGCAATTATGGATATTGACAGAAGGACGCTGTATTGATGATCCGGCAGATAGTGAGTAGCCAATCATTGTTATCTGTGATCCTATCTGCATCACTGATTGGTCGTGACCTTTTACTCCCAGTCATCATGGCGTCTGGTGGGATATCATTGTAACAAGGGCACTGATTGGATAGCAAGTAATTATCAAGATTTCAAAATCGAGCTGAAAAATGTCCCCATCTGTTGAAAAAGTTTTTTGTTTTGCAAACGAAGGGACAATCGATACGTCCTTGGGTCTTTAGAAATAATCATAATGACCAAAAATGGCGACCAAGGGTGAGCAGAGTTTGTGTTCCCTGGGTAACTAACTCACTTTCTTGATTCGCTTCTGATATTCTTTTACCTTAATCCTGACCACACAAACTGCAATGTTGTGGGATTTTTCATAGATTTTTTTAAGTTGTTTAAAACCCATGGCAGACGTCAGTGGCCCCATAAATTGATATTCCATTGCCAGTGCACTTGCTTGTGGTTCCAAGTTTGTAACTACGAATTTAAATCCATCTCAGCTATATCTCCCAGTCCATTTGGGTAATCAGTTTAAATTCCTCTTTTCAATATTTCACGATGCTTTCCGATAATTAATCCGTAAACAAAGAAGGGAGTGGATGATTGCTGGATGGGGGATCATTAACCAGCGTTAATCCTCCTGCACTAATCCCTCCTCCCCTAATCCACCCAACCTCATCTCAGTGTAATGGCTTATTCACACTGCACGGGAACGGGACTGGGACAGGTAGAGGGAACGGCGCCAGCACAATAGGAGACCATGGATCCTGGTTCCTGTCCCTGTCTCACAACAATGAGAACATTTCTGTGCAATACAGAACCCATTAGTCCAGGTCACTGTACCTGTCCCGGTCCCGTTCCGGTGCAATGTGAATAAGCCATAAACGTACCAGAAGTCAAGACGGTTTGTTTTCTGCTGGTGACGTGAAATTAGTAATCAGCAAATTAACGTTATTGAGACGGATCGTCGCAATTTATACGCGAGCGAGTATTACGACGGGAGGGATTTATTTTACTAATATACCAGAAGTTCATCATTTTTATCTCCCGAATTTTTTATTCAAAACGGAACGTCATGACGTCGAGAGACTGGAGATCGTTGCGATCCAGGATTGCTTATTTTTCATAAAGGCAGGGTTCAGAGCCACATGTTCGGTGACGCACTGAACGGCACAGTGGAATGTTTTCCTCAAACACTGGTCCTTATGGGTGGGACAGTGTATTGTCTGTCTGTGCAGAAGGATTGGTGGTGTAGCATTTCTTACTGAGCACGTACTACAGTGTTCATCATCCGGAAAGTCTTGATACTAAAAGATAGGAGATCAAAGTTGAGTCTTCAGGGGCTGATATCAGTGGTTCGGACATTCTGCTGGTTGAGAAGCCAAAGTCTTCTTGGGTCAGTTGAGAAAGAGATAGAGCTATCCCCGCCCCAGCAGCAAGTACTGCATGTTTCAATTGACACTAAGAGATAGAGCTATCCCCCGTCCCGCCAAACATGTACTGCATGCTTCAATAACACATGTTGAGTATCGTCCCCTTCACGCTTCAATGCACACACCCGCATCCTTCTGTTCAGATAGCCTCATCCAGATGATCCACCACGTCCTGTAACGGACAGGGGACGTGGTTAGATTGGTTCATCCTGAGCTTAACGTAAAGGAACCGTCACTGAGAAACGGGTTACTGGTAATTGAAGGTGTCATTCACATACACTTAAAAACAAAGAACAGGTCCATGGAGACTTTTGGTCATTGTACTTCTACCATGCCCACTCTCTGAAAAGAAGAGTCATCACTTTTCTAATGCCTTCTTTCTACACAACCAATGGTTGGTGTATAACTAGATTACGGCTTTGTGAAATATCAAGGAGTGAGGAATTTCACTTTGGTGACTCGTTTTGGGATTATACCTCTTGTTGCTACGACAGCACATCTATGGTTAGCACATGCAGTTGTACGTGGCAGACGAGCTGCAAGGAACTATCAGGGAAGTTTCCGTATTTTGTCTACAGGTTTTAAGTGTTCTGGCATAAAGTTCGTTTACACCGAATAACAACGCGTATGGTGTGAGATCATAGACGTACATGTCAACTACTGCTCACAGAGGAGACCTCTAACACTCTGTTGTCTTCTATTTACAAAACTGAAGCCACATGCAGGACCTCTTGGCAATACACTAAGAGGCAAAAAAACATTTGCCTTATTGCTCACTGTGCACTTTCCTTGAAGATTTTTGGTAAATATTTACACACAAATACTGCAAATTTCATTCAGGTAGACTACAATACATTCTAGAAAAACTATTACATTGGTAAAGTTTCATTTCAGGCATTTTTAT
>JBCAUG010013525.1:0-11023 GCA_038406175.1 Haplosyllis leylae
GTACCAGAGGTCCAGGAAAGCGTAGACCATACTCGATCGTATCCGAGTATTATTAGTACACCTAAAAGACCTCGCAAGATCCAAAACCAAAATCGAAAAAACACGACTGTCTCGGCTTCATCACAACAAGAAACCGTTTTAACCAAAACCCTCCCGATGTTAGTATCAGCCAATCTTATAAAACAGACCGTACACAATTTCTCTCAGTGAACAGAAAGAGAAAGCGGAAGAATCCGTGTAACTTAGTGTTAATTTGTTGTGGTAAGTGATCAACAGTTGGTTGTCCAAACATTATGCATATTTATAGTTGCTTCGTCCAGGACCTCGCGCCTGCCCTATGTGCATCCGGTACCCATCTACCAGGGACTGATGTAAAGGTATACGTGCAGATACTAGATTCTTAATTACATAAGACTGTGAGGTGTTAGTTTAGAAGATGTGTTTTATGTGTAGTTGATATAATTAACAGCTACAGACAAATACACACATATCATGCAGAACTGGTGTACCCAGACAGATACTGTCGAGTACTGACAGATACTGACAACGGACAGACAGTACAAAAACAACCAACGGTTTAACGTAATGTAACTCAAGATCATTTATGCCATCGTCTGTAGGAAATAACAGCTTCAATTTATCACGGGGACATGGTTCGTCTCTCCCACCAGTGACAGTGATTTCCCATACCACAGTCCACAAACACGAAAAAAAACGTTTAACATGTGAAACGATACTAAAAAATGACGTTGCGTCGTTGACCCAATTACGTAATTACGTAGATTACGTAAATGTCGTCATGACAACATTCTCGTGTAAACAATTTACCACCAATGAATGCAGGTGAAAGTAGGCCTACTTATCATAAAACTGCCAAAGGCTCATGTTAAGGGCAAGGACAGGATGTTAAGGGCACCACGAAGTAACCAATAAGCTGACTCATACGAGCCAGCAACAAGCTTATTCCTCTGTCACATCGTTTTCGTTCATTATTCCACATAAGGAATGTATACACTGACACTTGGGAGGCGTTAAATGTTGCATCCTTCAAATGCTAAACGACACCAAAGATTACACAACAACAGGAGATAGATTGCTTTTAAGATTCGGGTACTAACTTCAGGATCTCTCGGAGAATCGAGGTATTGAAAACAAAACAAGTTTAGTTCTTGTCAGAGTTGAGAGAGTTAATTGAATGTGAATTGGACCCGTCTTCACATAACCGATTCAGGAGACGTCAGTCTTATTTCGATCCTTGTTTTGCTATGCGGGGTGCGGCGGGACGGGTGCCCCTCATACACACTGATCTAACCGGGAGTAACGCCTTGTTACACAAACCGCACATTCAATCAGCCTCCACTAGCTCAGCGTGTGTGTGACACACATACACCACCACGGGAATCTCTCTTTTGTCTCACAAAGAATGGAAACCAAGTTTAAGATAGAAGAGGGAAAGCTCAGTGAAGTTTTTAGCGTAGTAAAGTAGATGTAGCACTCAGTGGCCAACCTGGTGATCATCACAGTGCAAGCTGGAAAAATGGCCGACCTATCAAACCGGCTGCCAAGAATTTGGCAGGTTGTACATTCAGAGATGAATCAGAGTATCTGCCGTACACAGGTAACAAAGCAAATGAGAAAGAGAGAGGGGGGGGGTGTCCACCGAGCTATCATCAGAGGTCCTAGACATGAGCATCAGTAACACCACACAATCGAGGAGAGCAAACGTTAGCACCAAAAACAAAATGCCACGCTGAATTTTGGTGAGCGTTTATTTGCGTGACTTTGGAGAAGCAACCCTTTCATTGGATTTCATTTCTCATCGTGGATTAAAACTGAGCATATTTGCATGCTAAAGCTTATCACAGAAAAACAGTCCAGTTCAGTTAAATGTGACCATAAATGTGTTCATGAAAACTTCTTGGGGCCCCGCTTCCTCGCAGCACATTGTTCCGCAGCTGAAAATTTGTTACCACATCGATATCCTCAGGCCCCGTTTACACCAAGCGTCAGCGTCAACGCAGAGTCAACGCTGCAATGACGCTTGTGACACATCTCTCATTGACCACAATGGAGTCACTGCAAAATTGGTTGCAAATTTGTTTCCATTGATATCAATGAGAGCTGTGTCGCAAGCGTCAGCGCAGCGTTGACTCTGCATTGACGTTGACGCTTGGTGTTAACCGGCCCTTAGCAAGCCTAACCTGACCGGAGAGTTGGGGCATGTGGTGTTTAACACTTGATTTGACTGATCCATCTGCAAACCTGATGGAAATCTAATAGAGTTGACAGGGAGAGCCTCATTCATCGCTTTGACATGGATTCGATGAGAGTTAAATGATTTTATGTGTAAAAGGTTCATCATTTGATTAGAGTTTACGTTGACTGAGAGTTTCATTCATGTCCAAACATGAGCCAAATTGGACGTCGTTGAAAAGATACAGACTCAGAGTTCGGCACCAGAACGGCAGGTTTCTCTCTGTGGTTTTGCGACACTTTGATTTCTCGCATACAACAAGTAAAAAGATGCAAAGACATTGCTGTCGATGATTTTATGCAAGAAATTAGCTCGTTGTAACCGAGTTACATTTCATTGAGGGCCCGTAAATACTGCGTCGTAAAACATGAGCGCGAAAGTAACGTCTCCAAGCCATTTAAGTAGTCCCTTCAGTATGTGACGTCAGCTTAATGTGAACTTGAAGACAAATCATCCAGTGTATTTCTTGGATTTGAGATCAACAGTTTAGTGAAAGTACCAAAAGTACGTCTATCATTATGATTGGAACTCCACCAAGAGACGCTGTGCGCACTGATGTTTTGATAAAGGAGTCTTGACGTCACTTTCACAGTGAGATCAGATTTTTACCAAATTCACTTTGAAATGAACGAGACTTTGTCGACTCTTTTTGATTTCCATTTCTATTTAAACTTGACGTAAAGACTCAACAAGGTGACACTGTTCAGAACTTTTTGTAAGATATCCTAAACTTTGTTCAAATATACCTAAGAGTACCTTGGCACTGTCTTCGCTAAAGTTCTATTTAGGAAAAGAAGAAGACGGCAGCTGCTGCCAAATAAGTACAGAGTTGCCTTCTCGGTCTCGTCTGGGGATCCGTGCCAAAATATCAGACAGCATAATAAGCTCCTCGGTTCGTTTACATTTCAAAGCAAACTTTCACAATTGGTTTCGAAAGTCATTTCAGATAACCCTTACTTTAATTGAAGCGGTTTTCTCTTGAAGTTTGGTTCTCGCTGCTGACAGGTCGGAGATCAGACGGTGTGTTTTGTTTGAGTTGGGTGATGTAAGGTTGGGTGTGATGTAACCGAACTGACAGACGGCAGACTGAACAACAACAAACACTCCTCTCACCTGTCACATCTGCCAGGTAATACAGGTAACACAGACCATGGTCAGGTAATATAAACCATGACCAGGTAACACAGGGCACGACCAGGTACAGACTATGGCCAGATAACTAAGATTACAGCCAGGTGACCATAACCAGGTAACACAGCTCAAAACAATTCAATAGCTCAGAGAATAGATCTACCATTTCTAGTGTACAATTTTGGGTCTTTTGGTGAAAAAGTGTGAGCTATTTCGAACACATTTGTATTCAGAATATATTTTGGGAATTCATGCTGGGTGGTTTTTAAGGCAAGTCAAGTTGCGTTATCCATTACTAGCTATTCCTATTGATTGCCGTCTTTCATTGAAGACATATAGATGGTACCTTTGCAGGGTAAACAAATAGGTTAGACCGAAAAGAAATGCTTTATTCCTGACACACCTTTCTTTGCATGACCATATATGGTCATATGAGGGGACTAGATGACACTCATTTGTTTACATGTAACCTTGCTTACATGACCTCACTTGTTCTAGTAAGTAACAATAATGCCAAATTTGGCCATTTTCTGATGGAACTCATCATGTCAATCTGTCTAGGCTAACTTTTGGTTATGACCAATCCCACCATAACGTTGTATTTAATCATTTATCGCAGTGACTTTCTATGAGATGATGATAATATTCTGTTAATTTTGCCCAGGAGCCCTTCCATTAATTTTGGCATCTTGAGACCAAATGGAAAGGAAACTAGAATTCCTCGACCACCGGAAACGCAACAACTGTGTTTTCAATTTTCCTTCATAATCTTTCCAAAAAAGTTCTTACTCCAGAAGAAACCACTTCCTCTAGCCGGGCGCACTTTTTTCAGCTTAACCTCCACGACAGATGCTGCAGAATATTAACTGGTCTGGTAGGCAAGGAGAATCTATGATTTGTTAGAGAGGGCTTGCCTCGGTGCAGCAGATGTTGCTTGTTGTTCATTAAGGTGGATCATTCACACTCTGGTAACGTGCAACTCCTGCCTTTCTCTGCCTTACTTCGGCGTATTAAATTCCAACCTCCAAAATTCAATCCGAATTTGCATTTGGAAACTAGTCAAGAATGGTTGTTCCCTTGGCTACTGCCAAGATTCATCCAATCATGGTTTGTATTTTGTTTCGCCTAAATATAAAAATGGCCAATACCAACATTGCAATTACAGTGTTTCCTTTTTATTCCTTGGAGGAACATTGTTCGTAACAGCTTCAGTAAAATATTCCTTGATGGGATTCCTGTCGGATCTCTTCATAATTGTACGAAAACAATTTAATTGTGAATTGGAAACTACTTGTTCCTCGTAGATTATGAACCAGGATCAACTAAATCTGTGACCTGCTGAACAACCTGAGTGTTTAATGAGTTGATCTTGTGTTTCCCCTGCAGCCTTCACACATTAAGGTGTTTAAGGTCTTTCTGGGTGGTTAGTTAGGACATTAAGGGTAGCTCAGTGGGAAAGGACACACCTGTCTCTATCCTAATGTCTTTAAATCTCCTGCCTCATTGAAAGGACATCCCTCCCCAGTAGTGGAGAACTCTTCTCTGGATTACTTCTTAACACGTCAAATACAAGTAGCAAGAAACTACTGCTTGTGGTTCACTGTTACAAAATGTGAAATTGTTCCAATGACAAAAAACTATTCAACTGTAGAGATTCCATGTTCCTGAAAGATAAGCTTGCCTCAGTTTTCATTGTTCTTCCAGTATGTTTTGGCCTTCTGCCCACAGCTGGATTCCTGCAGTCAATACCATTATCTCCCACTCTATCTGTGCCTATTGTTTCTGCAGAAAGGTCACAATCCTGTACTTCTACTGCATTTCCCTGCCAGGAGACCATTTGTCCACTTCAGTGAGAAGCTTAATGCATTTTGAGTCGTTCTTTTGATGCATCAAAGAGGACATGTTTGCTGTTCTCTCTGCAGTTCCTTTCAGGTTGAAACTCTTCACAAGACCATTTCATTCCAAATCCTAACATTCTGAATTGTTTCATGAAGGCAAGAAACTACGCAACTTAAACTACGCGAGAAATCCTTCACCACAGAATAAATTCTTGGTTCCATCTGCTGCATTTAGTTTCATGTCAGTTATTGGACATCACAGTTTTGTGAGTGTTTAATTTGGCTGCTTTAAGGACAGAAATAACAGCAATATATTGTGATTGGACTGTACAAATGTTTGTAGTGTGAGGGGCTCTTGGGAATCTTTGATTAAAACCCCACAGAACACTTCAGTAGGCATCAGAGAGTTCCATCATCCCTGTAAGGACTGCTCCACCTGAAGCCTTTAAATTCTACTGATCTTCAGCATGTAATGATGACATGTGCAGGAACAGAGGACAATCTAACAAAGTCATATCAATAGTATCATATCATATAATAACAGCAGAGATTTCAACTGAATTTTAATTTAAAACTTTTTGAAACTAATTCACAATGACCTTTACTTTATCATCACAAGAACAAAGGATGATATTGCAAGCAAGACACTAGATCCTCCAAGACTTATTAACAAATAAAGAACCTGATTGCTAATTTTATGGACACAAAGAAAGTAATTCAATAGAACTACAATGAATAAAGAAAAGTATTAAATTAAATCTGAAGAAAAGCTTTTAAATGTGAGTTGAGTTGAATCAAGAAAACCTTCTAACACCCACATAATCCTCAGCACAGGTTCTGAAACAGCTTTCACAGAAGGAATAAGATTTATACCGAGTTTGGTTCTAATGCATCTGGCTTTGAGAAAATCAATTGCTTCTGTTCACCGAGGATTAAAATATCTCAAAGTGGTTTTCTAAAAAGTGACAAAGCACAACGGATTTTGGTGCGGTTCTTTTATCATACTAAGTACCGTATGAAAATAGGACGAAAGTATTGCTCAGAACTTGCTAAGAAAAGTCCAGCCATTTCCTCAAAATCAACACTCCTTTCTGAAATTATGTGGTAAACATCAAGTCCTTTATTGTGTACAGAACGATTATTCCTCTGGGTGAAATCTGGTAATCTAAACCTCATTGAGGATGAACACCAGAGCTGTACATTTAACATCATCCAGACTGTCCCAATAGAATCCAGTCCTTACCAGTGTTTAACTTAAGTGATCTTGTTACAAACCTGATGGAAATCTAATAGAGTTGACAGAGAGAGCCTCATTCATCGCTTTGACATGGTGAAGAACATGAAGAACTGAAGGTTGGTGTTAACAACGTCAACGTCACTTTGTTTCTTTGATGGCGTCAGGTACACGGGCTGTTTCTTGGATGGCGTCAGGTACACGACTTGTTTCTTTGATGACGTCAGGTACACGACTTGTTCCTTTGATGGCGTCAGGTACATGGGTTGTTTCTAATGATCTTGATGCTATCCTCGTTTCATTGACGCCTAACCACAGATTAAAGCGCTTCTCTGTGGTACTTTATATCTCTAGATGTGAGCTCTGCATTGCACAAAGTTCAACTGACACAGAAATACAAGATATGGACTCATTATTATCAAGATCAGAGGAAGTGCGGTGCGGGCATTAGGTGCACTTTGGTTGAGGACCGGGTTAATTAGCAGAGCGGATCTGGATCTACACGTACACGTTTTTTTTTTTTGTTTTTTTTTGAATTTCATAAGGTGTTTTTCGAAAACAGGGTCGACGCCCGTAATATGAAATCCATTGTCTGGGTTGCAGGAAAAATTTGAAAAAAAGAAAAGTGCGCTCCCTCCTCAGCCCACTGAATTTCTGGATGTTTTTGTCCATTCTACTACAAAACCCCAACAAAACATCTGACAATTTCCATAACAGTCGGAACTTAGTGTTACGACATTATGGCATCGTCATGTTGGATGAAGTTTTGAGAGGAGAGACGTGCCGCTTGGTGTTTCCTCTTCCGGTCCGTGTCTGACGGTTATTCAGATAAGCTGCCTATCTGGGTTTTGGTTGCGGTAAATTGTCAGAGAATTGTGTGGAATTTCTCCCAGTGAAGTGGAAAGACTACTGTGCTATTGTGACTAGTTGTAATGAGCTTCTCCAATGAGTGACTGTCATGTCTGATCATGATAACGTACCTTGACAATAACATGTTTGTTTCCAGCCAATCAGACACGCCTGCTGCTGCAGTGTTTGGCCTTTCAAACATAAAGGAGTTGCCTCGTTTTGGAGAGCTACTCGTCCCTGTACAAATAAACTCTGGAAATCTCCAGAGTAAAACATCGTAGATATGCCTAAGGCGTTCGCCACGTGGTTTGAAATCTCAGACTACCCTGTTTGAACCCGAGACGATAGATGCACTGTCGTTCGTTGCAAGTGATAAATTCAACACCATTTTAAATACCATTTTGTCATATTTTTTCAAACTCATAAACCAATTGAATTGACTTGGAAACGTTTGCAAGCACGCATATTTATCACTGATCCCTCATGCAAACAATACATGGAGTAACCTGCCGGACTAATGAAGAGGGATGGGGTGATGACAGGTGGACACGGAAAGGCTTTCAGTGGCGCTAGGCTCGACACGTGACGGCTCGGTTCTGGCACCTTCCTCGGGCCGGTACGTCCACCGTACCGCCGCACAGGGAGGATCCGTCACTGTTTACTTCCTTGCTACGGGTTCCCCGCGTGATCTAAATCACAAACATTTCTTGATTTATAAAAGAGATATCAACTCATGATACCAAGGTTTCAGAATATTAAAATTAAAGATACTTCAACAATTTGATAAAGCTCCACGAAAACATAAGTGAGGTTAATCTCGCAATCTTCCTAGGTGCGACGAGCAACATTTCTGACCTTTAGATCGAGTGAAAAAAATAAAATGTTTTCAAGAAAAAGAGAATCTGCAGAGCATAATAATAATATGTACTGGACTCTATTTTCTCCATAAAAGGGTAAATATCCTGAGAGTTTGAATAGAAACACATATCCGTTCATTTAAATAGTTTTGTTTTCGACAAAATGGAAGAAAATCTGAATATTATTGGAAACATGATTTTCTGTTGCATTAAACCAATAAGTTACAATATTTACATCGTTGCATCCATAGTTTTTGTTGTAAAAACAAAATTTCCCACAATTATTTGGTGGTGCTGCGATCTTACGCTTGATTACGTTTATCTGATCTTCTCTAGATTACCCTCGGTTAGCTTGAGACATTCGAGTTTTCCCTAAAACAAATCATTCTGCCAACATTGCCAGAATTGTATTGGTTGAATATAATATTGGATCGGTTGTTGAATTAAATTTTTGTTAAAGATTTGCCAAAGATTTCACAAGGTTTTGGTAAAATAATATCGAAAACATGATAAATATTTATCAAATATTTGGCAAAGTTTTATTTAACCATGAATGATCCCTTCCATGTTTTACCAGGCAATACCTGTTTTACCAAGTGTGCAAGGTGCCTGGCATGTCTGTTTTGGAGACCAGACTGCCAATGGAGAGAATTCATGACACCTTAGTTTTAGACACTTCTGCCTAAAAGTGGTGTCTTGGATGGTAACTACATCATTACCAAATCATTACCAGTTTAGGCAGAAATGTCTGAATTTAAGATGCCCTGACTTCTCTGTATTGGCATAATGGTCTCCTAAAGAGACAATGTCTGCACTTTGCACACTTGGTAAAACAAGTTAGTGTTGACTGTGTTTCCATGACCAACATCTTGCTCATTGCCTGGTAAAGCTGGCAACGATCACTTATGAAACTTTATGGTGAAATAATACTTTGCCAAATATTTGATAAAATTTTACCATGCATTCAATATTATTTCACCAAAACTTTGTGAAGTTTTTGGCAAATTTTAAACAAAAATTTAATTCCACAACTGATCCAATAGTATTTTGAACCAATACAATTCTGGCAGACTGATCTATATTTTAGGGAAAACTCGATTGAGAACGTGCACTTATGTTACTTTTACCATCAGCGGTCAGCAGGCTCTGGTCAGAGTAGCTTAAAAAGGGCACTCACTAACTTGTTGTCATATCAACCACGTTCAGTCTTTCTTACCTACAAAGAGAAATACAAATCAAATTCAATGTCCAATAGTTTGCGTAAATGAGATGGCCAATGAGATGGTTTGTCTCTCACAGCATGTAACTTTGACTATTCAGACTGTTTTTGCTTTGAGGAAAAGTGAAACGCAACACTTAATCTTTCACGTTTCATCAGGGAAGTTATGAATCCGAACGTCAAACATGAATGTATATTTCAACATGTCAACATCGTCAATTGTTTACATGGTATTTCTTCCCGCAACAATCACATCACCACTCAGCAGCCTTTCTGAAATTATATGGCTAAACATCAAGTCCTTTATTTTGTACAGAATGATTATTCCTCTGCGTGAAATCTGGTAATCTAAACCTCATTGAGGATGAACACCAGAGCTGTACATTTAGTATCATCCAGACTGTCCCAATAGAATCCAGTCCTTACCAGTGTTTAACTTAAGTGATCTTGTTACAAACCTGATGGAAATCTAATAGAGTTGACAGAGAGAGCCTTATTCATCGCTTTGACATGGATTCGATGAGAGGTAATTGATTTTATGTGTAAAAGGTTCATCATTAGATTAGAGTTTGCGTTGACTGAGAGTTTCATTCATGTCCAAACATGAGGCAAATTGGACTTTAGTGGTGGTTGATGAGGCAAGTACCTCCGAGCCTCATGCTATCTGAAGTTTACTCGATTTTACACATAAACCTCAATTGTGTGAAATTTGAAACGAACTGACCCAGTGCTTTTCAATCGTAATGTTGTATTCGTTCTTCATTATTGAAAACAATTAGAAGCAATATACAACTGACGTAACATATTTGGAAAAAAATTGCCGTTTATTTCATAGTTTTACTTCAAGAAGAATCGAATTTGAGTCTCACCAACTATGAATTGAATGTCGTCTGCGAAAAGGAAATCTAAAATATTACCCACCATGATCATTGAAATTGAGTAGGGTGCAGAAATGTGAGCCATGCAGCCCACACAAAGGAACCAATTTGTTGTCATTTTCCTCTTGCAATTTGTGGGGGAAATTGGTCCATTAATTGAGTTCTTCCGAAATGGAACATACATTTGATGAATTTAGCGAATTCAGGGAAATCTGCACTGAAGCATGAATTGGGGTAAATTTAAAGACCCTTTCTGTTACCTATGCCTTCCTGGCTCGGGGGTAGCACCTTGGTTTCTTGCCCAAGCAATAGCAGGTTTGAATACTCCTTTTAGAAAAATTATTCTACAAATTCTGAGGATTATTTAGAACTCATTTCGAGAAAATTTGACTAGGCTGGCGCTTCTTCCTTGGTTCGCCACAGGTCCGTTATAAGGTTCAGAAATGACACCAGTTTGTATTCCATACCACACAGTGCACACTGTGAGATGCCGGTACATTAAGACTAGAGACGGTGTCTAATTTAAGACCCTGTGTCTCCTGTGTGTTGTTAACGAGTAAACAAGTCTTGAGGAGACATGGAGCGGAGCTGACGGATGTCTGTCCCACACGAATCAATTGGGGTCCACAGTCGGTTAGGAACCCAAATCTAGAGCTATACACAACATAGTTACCGACCGCGTACGTAGTACGGAGGGAGGTTATGTTTTCACAGGTGTCTGTCTGTTAACAGGGGGGGGGGCTACTCAGACTGAGTACCCCCC
>JBCAUG010013536.1:0-11023 GCA_038406175.1 Haplosyllis leylae
ACAATCAAAGTCATTCAAACATCTAAAATAAAAATAACAACAACAGCTCTGCATAAAGCCCCTGGGCTTCTTGTTGTGATTTAGGCCACATAATCCACCATGATGACTCAACCACCGACAGATCAGAAGGTTCACAGAGAAACGTAGACGAAGCGGAAACAAAACGACTCTGGTTTGAAACGTACGGGGAGGAAATGGTCATCCCAGGTGATATCACAGTCAATTTTTTCTTAAAAGTTCATTCATAAATATTTGCGAGCAGTATTGAGTACAGATGTTTACAGAGATGTAACAAGAAACATTCATTTATTTATGTCTTCTAATTTTCACATGACTTGGAAAGGACTATTGGTGACAAAATTTTGGAAAAAGTGTTCATCAAACTCCCCGCATGCAGGTGCAAATTAACTTTCAATTTAGGGACACTTAATATGGGGATTACGGATGAGGAAACCCACATATTTCTCAATGTAATCGATTAGTATGTACACCTTTAGGTACCAGTTATAGAGGCAAGTGTACCAAGGGGAAAATGTCTGATTTTGACAATCAGGCCTTTGAGAAATCAGCATCATTGAGCTGCCAGGTTAGAATTGATGAATTGGCATTCGACAGTGAAACGAAACTTGATGGAAAAATTGCGGCAGGTATGGCAGTAACTGTGAATGGGAGCCAGAATATCAATCTTATGGATCTAGGACACTTTAAAACAAAATCTGGTCACTATGCCTGGAATGAGAAGACAGCCAAAGGAGAATGGATGCTACCCACCGAAATAAATGTCAATGCGTCAGACAAGGTAGTGGTAACAATAACCCTGAACCAGAAAAAGGGAATTCCACTGGTAAACAGACACGAGAAAGAAATACATTCGTAAGTGATCCAGAAATCTAACCATAAATCCCACAATCACTGAAAAGAATAGAAAATGTATTCGTTATTTACACTAAACCTATTCTACACATGAATTTATCCTGTTTTGATTTCAGACTTGAGACAGAAATTTCAGAAGGCACGCTCGCTTTTTTAAACCTAATGAACGTTCATAAGGGGATCGGGAAACGGGCTGTATCTGTATCTGTATCTGTTAATAATGTACACGAGATCATTCTAGTGAGTAAACTATTTCTCACGAGACTGATCTGGTGAGTAAACTGGTTACTGAGTAAACATTTTGTTTCTTTGTTTGTTTACTGTTTGTTTGAACAGTTTACACACGAGACTGATCTAGCAAGTAACTGGTTATAGTTTATTCACTAGATCAGTCTAGGGAGTAAACTATTTCTCACAAGACTGATCTAGTGAGTAAACAGTTTACACACGAGACTGTTCTAGTGAGTAAACACTAAACAGTTTACTCACTAGATCAGTCTCGTGTGTAAATTGTTTACCCACGAGATCAATATAGACAGGAAATTAGTTTTGCCAAGACTGATCTCGTGTAGTTTATTTACAGATACAGATACAGTTACAGCCTGTTTCCCGACAGCCTAAAAACATTACCTTCCCGCACCCTTCGGAATACGGGCGGTAATGATTTTCCACTTTTTGAGTAGAACTTTGCGGTTCACGGACCCATTCTTATCCACACAAAACTCACAACAAAGCTTTGACTTTTGACATGGAAGATTTCTTATTTCAGAAGTATAATCTTCTGATTCTTAAAGTTTCACTTTTCAATAAGCCAAAATAGATTAAACAGTTGAAATACGGTTTAACGATTCAATAGTGTGTACAATTTCAAAGTAACTTGCCAAATGTCAAAAAATACGATTGATTCTGATAGAATTAAGGATATGGAATTGAATGATGATTTCACTTTTTCTAATTATTTGCTAAATAAAATATTGTATCAATTTCATTTGTTTAGCATGGTAAAATATGTCTGTTTTAAAAATAAACTGGAACAGTGTAATTAACATTTGGTTCCTTATCCTCCATTTTATTTAGAATTATCAGAAACAATTGGGATTTTCAAGTATTCACTGAAATTATGCCGGTTCAGCATTTGAAGACACCCTGTGGCGAACAAAACTTTGTCCACTTTCTAACCTCTGGACGGGGCAACTAAATTTCAGTGACCTTTTTCAACTGTTACCATCAGAATTGGCCATTATGGATGCTAATTGTTGAATTTGTGTGAGTAAAACCTAATTAATATCCTTTCTCTTTACTTGCAAATAAATATTGAACATTGATTAATTTCTGCTGACAGACTGAATATAAAACGCATGTGTTGTTAAACAGAGATAAATATTGGTACTTGACGTATTGCAAATAAAAACCAATAATTTTTAAATGAAGCAAAATCAGTGAAAACATTCAGGAAAAATTCAAAAGTCTTGTATTTTTATTGATTGTGTTAGGACCAAAAATGAATGAAATTTTATGAATAACTGTAATTTTTCAAACAAGAATTCAGAGACAAAAACATATTTAAATTAATGGGACTATTTGAACCTGCAACCTATTATTTCGTAGATCAAGATGTTGCCACAGGGCCACAGATAACAGAAAATTACCTTACAAATAATCTCAATTATCCTTCAGCCATTTATCATTTTCCCCGAATTTGTTCAATTCACTGAACTTCGTTCTATTCAGGGAAAACACCATGGTTAGTAAGAATTCTAAAAATATCTGGAAAACTGCTGAAGTTGTGGATTCCCATGTCTTAATCTGCACAAAGTGGTAAATTTCCCACGTTAAAAAAAGAGACATGATTAAAGGATGAGTCCATCGTTGTGATCTTATGAAGATTTCTTTGAATGGGACGAGATAAAGATCGATTTTCTGTGCCAATTGAGTTTTCTGTAAACCTGTTACCTCTTGTGTGAGAAACTAGGATACCACCGCACCACCAGGAAGACATAGGTAACGGAGAGGATCTTTAAATTCCTGCGTCCGTTGGCAGATTCCTTGAATTTGCTAAATTTCTGTTCCATTTAGGAAAAACTCCATTTCTCGCCACAACCCAGTTCCTGACAAAACATCAGAAACGCCTAGTGGAATCATTGTTTTGGGCATTCTTTGGTGAGTCTTGGTGGATCACTGGTATTCAATACGAGGAAAACAAGCTTTCATTATTCTTAAAACATGCCCTTTTGTGAAATGAGTCTGCTATTCTGCGGATCAATTATTGTCTGGATTTTTTTGGGTATGACATTTACTCGTCGATATTTCTGATGGAATGAATCATTTCTTAAACGCCCAAGAGAAAATGAACCTTTACTAATCTCACGTGTTACACCTGGATGAAAATGTAACCCTTTGTGAATTACATCTGTCGCTGAAATTAAACTAGAATTCCTACATTGAAATGTCTAGACCTGATTTATTTCATACATTTACATTTCTTTCTTACGTTAATTAAGCTCGTTTTATGGTGTGTTTCCACGTGCACGAGTTATATGCCAAACGGAACGAATGACTTGATGTCCCGGCAGAAAAAGTCAAAATTGAGTACTTTTTCCGTTTGAACAGAACCCGTACTCCAGACAAGCGCTGAAAGGAAAAGGTGAATTAGTAAGAACCTTGTGTGGATTTTCTGTAACCTTTTCGTGCTATGTCTCTTTTTACCTTTGTTGCCGCTGAAAAAAGGAAAGAACTTTGGTTCCCTATTGAGCTCCCTATAGAGTTTCCAATTAAAGTCATTCGATTTTACAATCTGTTTTTATTGCCTTAAGAACACTTCTCTGGTAATTATTTGCCAGGACTCCATGCACATTTTGTTAAAATGATTTTACCACCTGCTGTAATTATTTTTTACTCATTAAATCGATGATGAAAAAACATATTTACTCTTCTCTTCATTCACACACCTGAGTAAACCCAATATATTTTCCTTTCATGTCAGTTCAATACAAAAGACATTCTCGATTAAAAATTTTTTTTTAAAGAGAACTAAAAAGAAGGGCGGAACTCGATCAAACCGAAACTGTATCTGTCCTTGGGAAAAAATTACCTTCACTGTAGAAAGGCTATCTATCTGTGGCAAAGACAAATCCTCATATCATTCACAGACAAATTAACCCTGACATTTACCACTCATAGCACCACTACTACGGACTTGAAGCCTAATCAAAGCTGCCCACAAACAAGTCCAAATCCTTCTATCTGATTTCAAATTGGGTAAGATGTATATATGCAGAGAAAGACTTTATGTAAAAAGAAAAAACTTTACTACTACAAGAAAGCATTTCAGTGGAAGGCCAACCCCCCCGCTTTACAATACAGGCTACATAAATAAAGGGGTCCTATCTATGCTGCAATGGGAGGAGGTAGGGGGTCCTATCTGAGAGGGGGCAGGGGATGAGGGGTCCTATCCCATATTATTACTGTGTCCCCTTCCCCTGTGAACAGATGGACAGGCACGACTGAAAACATCACCTTCCCGAAAACTACGTATGCGGGCGGTAAACATGGAGACAGAGGATGCAAGTGAGACAGAAATTGTACTGAGAATCTTAATTGATAAGAGATGTTCAGTCTTATGTAATGAGAAAAAAAACACCAAAAGTTTAGAATAGCTGTTCCCACCAACAGGCAATGGTGAGGATATCGGGAATCGGCAATTTTCTAGGTGCCCCTTTTGAAATTCCTCCCATTTCCCCTTCTGTTCGGAATATTACATAACGTGGTATCCTACATCACAACAAATTGATGAAATTACTTCAGCTCTTCACTTCCGAGCGGATTACCAGAGTATACTTTCAGTTGCCTCTAATAAGTGAATCCACACTGAATGTACCTTTACTCCGCCTTTTATCTTGTGTTTTCGCACCACATGGCACACCTTGAACTTCCCTTTTCGCACAATAATTCTTTTTTTATTAATGACTTTTCTCTTGAACTGTTCTTTTTGTAAAATATATATGCAATATTCTTCGAATCAGGCTTTCATGTGTAATTTGCTCAAAGCCCGTTGGCGTTAAATTTGTTTGTAAAAGACGGAGATTTTCTTTCCTGTTTTTGAGGGGTTCATTTCAGAGGACAAAAAAAAAGCCTGATTCATTCTTCTGTGTTATATTGTCACGCGTATGTAAAATATATTGTTAAAAAATAACGTTTGGATTTGGTATCTTGAATATGAAGAAAGTTTCGTACTCTTGTTAGTGAGTAATTTTGTCTTAAATTCAACGTCTGAGGAATGCAGACAGGACATCTGTCAAGGCAGTAATTAAAAAACAAAAACAATTTTTTTTGAGTAAGGCAATCCATTATCCTGAGTTATGGGATAATTACCTGTTTTGTCACAATGGATGCATGCTAATTTCTCCGTGAGGATTTTTACACCCAATCATTTTCAGGATCGCTTTCGTTTCTTTCGTTGTGGTATTTTTACAGTGACACACTTTGATGTTTAACATGGGTTACAAATAATTTAACCAGATAATAGATCTAATAGATAAAGATCTAAACTGAGAAAATTAGATATAGATCTAAAATCAGAAAAATTAGATCAGTTCTAAGCTTCAAAAAATTAGATCTAGATCTAAAATGGGAAAATAGATCTGAATCTAGATCTAAGAACAGAAAAATTATGTCTAGATGTAGACTTAAACTCAGAAAAATTAAATTTAAATCTAGACTAGGAACACTTGGAAAATTAAGATCTAGATTGATCAAAAAAACCATCAAAAGGCTCTTCCACCCAAACAAGAATTTTTAGTTTTTCCAAGTTTTTCGAGTTTTCTGATGTTTGGTTCAATATGACATCGCATGAATTCAATCTCACCTGGCAAAAACCAACCTTGTGTATAATAATATTTTTCATCTCGCATGGGAAAATTCTCAAAATTTTGGCCAAAAACCGTTCATAAACCAATGAGATACCTCCATGAGTCACCAAATATCAGAGATCGAAGGACTTTCCTTCCTTACAATTTGACTTCAAAGCATTGCTACTTGTTCGGAAATTCTTCGGACTGAAAGATACCGCATATATAAAATAGAAAGAGGCACAGCTCCTTGTTCACTAGAGCTTCTCAATGGGATAATGCACCTTGGAAATCAGACTTGTAATTGTGTAAACGCTTGAACAAAAAGTTTGACAAGAAAGTCCTGCTGTGTGACCACAAGAGGCATATCAGCCGCCTCGTAGCCAGTCCGGTGGGCACTCCCATGTCCTGTCTATATAGGCGATACCTCCTGTCCTGTCCAAGGGGGTACCCCTGTCCTAAGGAATGACCCCCCCCCTTCGGCTGCAGGTCTGACAGGCAAAGTGACCACGGCAAAAATCGGCTTCATATCATTCCGCCCTGAGAAATAGAGATATGAGTAACGGACAGAATGGACTTGTACGTTACTCACCCCCTCAGTGAGTTTTGCTGGTGTTGCAGTCCTAAATTTCCACAACTGTTCAGAACAAAACTAAGAAGTCAGCTGCACTTAAGATGTTTTATGTACAGAACTAGAATCCTACGACGTCGCTGTTGATGTACTCATTAGGTGAATGAACTGTGGTGTAGCAATAACCTGCGTGATAGACCAGGGCGGGAGCCACTCCGTGCAAATGGAGATGAATAGCTTCTATTACACGTAATTCTGAGTTTCGAAAGTAAATGCGGCTGACATAAAAAAAGAAAAATGAATGAAAAGGAAGGAAGTACTAATGTTATACCGAAATTAGAAGTTGATACAAAAGGTAGCTATTGTGTGTATAGGGTTTTATTAACACGTGTTTCTATTGTTGGTCACATAATATCCATGACTGTCTGTGTAACACGCTAATGGTCATCAGTTCCTCTGTGTAGAATTAACCCACTTTGATGAATAAAGAAACTAAATGGTTTCAGAAATACTCGTTTCCGCACCTCTTAACGCTGAACCTTTACTCGGTCTAATTGAACAAATTTTATTGTCCTGAAATCATTGCTATGAAACCCTTTTGGGGACATGAAAGAAATGGTTGTTAGGTTTTAAAACATCGCGATGTAAACGTACCATCCATAATTCGTGCAAGATTCTTGCAAATTCCTAATTTTATTGGACCCAATTACACTGTAGTAGTTACAAATCTTTCACATGGAAAGACTAAATAAATGCATACATTCACAATTATTCATAAAACTCGAAGATTGTCAATTCCAGCTGTTTCTCGAGTAGAAATCAAACATCTGTTGACTTTGCTCATCATCAAGTTATCATTGACACTGACCATACAAATAAAGCCTGTTTGCTATACCAATCCACAACCCTGCACATTACATAGTTTCATATCCACATAAATAAATGTTTTGATCATCGACTCAATGAAAATAGGGAAAAGTAGTTGATTTGGAAATCATGGTTTTAGGTTATTGCACAACCTTACTTGGACATATTACCATAATGAGGACACCCTGCTTTGACACTTGTGTTTTTCCTATGTTGGTTTTGAAAGTTGGTGAATTCATCTAATTAGCTGAGAGCTTCATGGATACTGGAATCTATTATCTATGAATAGTTATTTGTCCACTAATAATGTATTTAGCTATCTATGGATAGTGCAAATCCATTTTTCACTATACATGGAGAGTGCACATTCATTTTGCACTGTCCATGCATATGTTACATTATCCATGAATAGTGAACTGCTCCATGAATAATGCAAATGAAGAGTTCACCTATCCATGAATAGTCAATTGTAGTATCCATGTGCAATTAGATGAATTAGTCTATTTCATCTAATTCAGCAAGATCCAAAACCAAAATAGGAAAAACATGAATAATGGCATCACGGGTTTTACTGCATGAAAACAAAAAAAAAAGTTACACCAGTCAGCATTGAACCTCGGAGTTCAGCCAGTTGGATCTGATGCTCTCCTCTCTGAGCTATTGAGGCATGTGTTACTTGGCAGATGTAAGATCTATATGGTTATGCTCTACTGATTATTACTAAATGATCTAAGTCCAAGATTGAAGTGGTACAGGAACAAAAAAGGTAAGGATACCCAAGTAGCACCTGCCTTGATAGCGCAGAGCTCAGAGAGGAGAGGATTAGACATGAATGGCTGAGGTCCCAGGTTCAATACTCACTGACTGGAGTTACATTTTATTGCTGGATTTTTTGCTTTTACATAGTGAAACCACTGATGAAAATATTGCCGTTATTGCCAATTCTGTGTGTTTGTAAAAAACGCGGTTGTAGAGGTCAAACGCTTGCACTTCAGACAAATATGTTTAAAAAACATTTTATGTACAGTTACATTTTTATCAAATTTTAAGTGTCATTTGGTCTCCTTAAAAGTTTTCAGGGTTCATTAACAATCAGAATGCATATAATTGATAACAAATTATCATTTTGACAAACAAATTAACATTCGATACATAGCTGTGATGCCAACGTTGTGAAGGAAGAACTTTGTTAAATGTTGGTCCAGAATATTCACGTACAGTAACCTGGATCCCAAGTCTTTTTTCATCTGTGGGCATTTTATTTTAAAAGTATTATTTTGCGTTTACTAAAAACATTGCAGTCGATACATTAGTGAATCGACAATTTTCAGATGAAGATACAGAATTCTCTGTGTGGGCACCAGCCTATGTTTCTTTCAATCTCCTTGCAATTAACACAAAAATGGTAGGGGAACACTGCTTGCACCCCTAGATCAGCCAATGATGTTCATGCAAGTGCAAAGGGCCAAAACTGTCATTAAAACCCTTTCTTGTATGGTTCATGCAGTTATTATTATGATCTATAAATATTGAGGCGGTTCACAACAATTAGTTGCTGTAAAAAGGTTTTCAAGCATTGGAGTGGCATTTTCCATCACACAATAATGCTATTTGATCAACAAATTGCTTTGAAGGTCTTCAGTAGAAAATTTTGGTCAGTGACATATACTTTTTATTTGCAGAAAATGGCATTACTACTTGATGGTCAAATGGGTGATTTGTGTTAAATTCTATAGTATTTTCCATATGTATCTGAGATAATCACATTTGTGGCAAAATATCCTAAAAATCATTGGTGACTCCATTTCAAAATTCATCCAGAGTTGGTTTGAAAGGTAAACAACAAAATATAAAGGCATTATGAAATTCCAATAAATCTGAAGTAATTGTGGCATAGCTCCTTAAGTTAGACACTGTTGGTGAACATTTACATATGTAGACAGGCTACAAATAAGTTGTAAGGTTAAGCATTGTTAATTGTGCTAAAAATAAATTATTGATAATTTAGCTAAAAGATGGGCAAACCATGAGTAAAGTATATAAATTGCCTTCTTGTGCAACCATCCTACCTTTGGAAAAAATGTAAGTTTATGATAATATTATCATAATGTAATATGTAATGTATCATTGTGTAGCTTATCACAATGCAAACCATAATGCATTGCAATTATGATGCAATGATACCACAAGATAGTTTTTCAATGGTGGTAACAGCTAGTGCTGCCAACACTAGGAAAAGTTATGAATATCAAGGATGGCTTAAGAGGTAGTCAATAGAATCCTGACATTTGGTGTAAATCTGATTATTGTCCTCTGAGCGGAGTGGACTTTCTTTTCAGCTGATTCAAACCTGTTATTTAGATACCTGGTCGAAAGGTGGGTAACCTGTCCTGTTAGCGGTGACCAAAACCCGGGAATATCTGAGGAAAGGCATAGCAGAGTTCTAAGTAGTCTGGAATCCACTGGTGAGAAGTAGAAATCCTGGTCGATTGCTTAAACTAGCCTGTAGTGCACTGTCTGCCTGGTAGGTGGTATCCTGTCCAACAGATGACACCAGAGTTAGGAACACTGAGGGTACTTGAGAGGATTTGAGCCAGTGGTGCTCTGTGGTAAAACTGTTCTATTTATTACATTGACACATTTTGGATACACTTTAGAACACATGTCTTATACTTAAACTACCTAAGCCTGTCACAAGGCTATTTTTAGGTGGTTTTATTTCACACTTAAACGATCTCACAGCATTGGTCATGGGAATTTTTCATTGGCAATTTGGGACACTTTCCATAGAATCTTTTGGTCAAATTTCGACTCAAGACACCTTAAGATACATCCTAGGTTCTTTTTAGTCAATTTTGAAATATATCAAATTTTGATGACTCCAAGGCCATTTGAATATTTTTCAAAAAATGGGTGCCTTCAGAAAATCAAAGTTTTCTCAATGAAGGAGTGACAAGTCTTCCACATATTTCATAAGTCTAAGGTGGGCAGGTGACTAGGCTATATCATGGGACCATTTGTGAGGGGTGTGACACTTAATAGGGTGCCATGGGCCACCAAAAAAGTTTCATTTTTGATACATTTTGACAGCTTAAAGGGAACCTAGCATGGACTTATTTTGATCAAGAATCATTTCATAGGTGTGGCCCAGGGTGTTCTACATATCCAGTTTTGGATTTTTGAATATATCGCCAATTGGTTATTTGCTGGGCCATTAAGTGCTGATTTTTGAGATGTCAAAAAAGCTCAGACATTTTTTTGAACCTCCAGATTTTGGAATTTTGAGCCACAAATTGGTGTAAATGTGTAGTAATAGGTGAATTTACAGAGCAATTTTTTGAGTCTGTCAACTGATAGTTTGTAGAAGACTTTTAACCAACCAAAATGCACCTTTTGAGAATTTCTGTGATTAACAGTTTTCTCATAAATAGAGAAATTGTGAAATTTTTTGATTGGCTGTTGCAAGCTAAGAGGGTTAAGAGATTAAAAATTATATCAGGAGTTAATTTTAACATGCTCTAAGTGTATGTAATGTCAAAATAAGAAAATCTTTACTGGGAACTGCTGGGGCACCTTTCTTAGAGTTTGCAGATAACACTGCATGGAATTCACTGATTTGCATTAGTTCTTTGAAAAATGGTGAAATTAGATGACAAAGAATTCCTAGAACACAGAATGAGTGATTTTGAGTGATTTGGTAAAGTTTTCAAAATTATCATGTTTAACATAGTATGTATCTCCTTTGCAAGCCAGCTCCAATAGCACCAGTGAGTCACTGTTACTTAATGGGGAGAGGTAGAATGGCCCCCAGACCTTTGCACAGTGCACTACCCCTCGGTTTCACCCATTGGAACAGGTATGAAAA
>JBCAUG010013558.1:0-11021 GCA_038406175.1 Haplosyllis leylae
GGCCATGCCCAAGAGTGTAAAGACAAAGGCACTTGGAAATGCAGATGCAAATTGGTCATTTATGTTATTAACACAGGCGAAACTGTATATGAAAAGAACTGATTGTTGCCAATAAAAGGACTGTTTGATAGCCAAGTACTCTAGTTCCTGTTCTTGTCAGAGCAGTAGCCATCCAAACCAGAGTTGCCAAATAGAGAAGTACTAACTAAAGAAAATCCACTATACTACAAATACAGCAGAGGGTGCAGCCAAATAGTCAGAATTGATAGATCTTCCTACAGGGTGCACAGAGCAGAAGTGAACGAATGGGATGATGGGCACGTTCTTTGTACGTTTTTTGCATTCTGGTAGTGATTACAATAAGGACATACCTACTGAGGATTCCACGATTAATTTCGAGCCCATTGAAATTTATTGCAATAAATGAAGGGACGCTTTCTGTGGGGAAAATCACATTACGCAACTAAATTTAACTAGAAAGTCCTCCTGCGTGAACGCAAGAGGCATACCGACCGTTTTGTAGCAAACCTATCCCGGGGGATAAACAAAAAAAAATGTCCAAAAAAAAAAAATCCCAAAAAAAAATTCCCCCCCAAAAAAAAATTTAAAAAAAAGAAAAATTGAAAAAAAAATGGGGGGGTGTACCCCTGGCTGGAGGGGGTACCCCCCAGCTGGACTGGGTACCCCCTGGCTGGACTGGGTACCCCCTCCCCTGACTGGACTGGGTACCCCCCAGTTGGACTGGGTACCCCTGCCCCCCACCCTGGCTGGACTGGGTACTGTGAATGGACAGACACCTGTGAAAACATTACCTCCTCTCGTACTACGTACGCGGTGGGTAATAAAAGTGGATTCTGGTTTTTATGTACAACCGGTTTCTTTCTGGAGAATCTTCACAGAAAGAAAGCAGAAATAGGGAGGGGGCACAGGTAAGCCGGAAGGGTAGCTATTGTGCGTATTGCAAATGAGTAGTATTTATGTTAAACGGGAGAGGAAACTGATGTGTCCACAATGACAAGAATCTGCGTTGACAGATGGTCATGTTTCACATTAGTATAAGAGGCCATTGGCACAAGGGAAAAATATCCGGAAAAGCGAAAATAGTCTTATAAGAAACACATTTCCGTTCTTGTTAAATTAGATCAATTACGCTAATTGATCTTATGACATGTACACAGATAGGTTGATTATGAATGGATAGTAAATGTGAATCATAAACGAATTTATCCTACTCATAGATAACTGAATCAATTATGGGTAAAAAAATTGCTATCGACACGTAGTTCAATTGCCTTTGTGTTGTAAAATTATTATTCACAGGTAGTAGACTCCACTACTGATAAAGCATTTGAATAATTCAACTAATTAGACGGATTAGAAAGTGTGAAGAATTACCGCCTCTCGTGATATCGCTTTCGCATCCGCTTTCGTTTACTGCAAACGAGCCCATGAGCATTGTTAACACAGTGCAAAACACTAATCCTTAAGTAAAAGCGAATTCATTTGAAACCGAATCGCTTTCGCTTCAATCGGTTAGTTTAATGTTTAAATATCTGCTCAGACATATTACCAAGCATTGTCGAGGTGTTAATGAACAAAATAGCATTGTGAATTAGAATCTGTGGAAATGATTGGACAGCCAAAAGTACGATCATTTCTGGTAATGCTTGAAGCAGCATCATTTTTGTCTTTCATTTTCGTTTTTTTTCATCCAGTGTGAAAAAAGGTTAAAAGGACCTGTCATGTAACGATGTTAATTACAAACCTACATGACAGTTACCGTTACAAACCGACACAGTATTTCTTCTATTTATAACTCTTTACAGACAGTTTAAGGATACAATATCCATATCATCTTCATCGCAGTCAAGTTTCTTTTTGTTCCCAATTGTCAGATGTCTATGAGATTCTCGGCAAGTATGGCCGCTCGGTAAGCCAATCGAGTTTTTGACAAACACACAGAATTGGCAATAATGGCAATATTGGTATCAGAGGCTTTACTACGTGAGGAAAAAATCGAACAACAAAAGTTTACCCTAGTGAGCCTCAGCCATTCAGGTCTAATGCTCTACTCTCTGAGCTATTGAGACATGTTCTACATGGGATATCCTTAAATTGTCCTTTGTTCCTGCACCACATCAATCTTGGACTTGGATCATTTTGTTAGAACCAAGAGAGCATGACCATATGAAGATCTTAGAACTCCCTTGAACTGAATAGCTGTACATAAGATTTTCTGTGTGATTGTTTACTAATCATAAAATATCTTGTGGTCTGTGAGAACCCACATAATGAATTGTCAATCGGAATTATTAAATTCAAGAATTAAACAGTCAGTCAGTACAGGGCCAGAATCACAACCAGTTTCCCACATGTCAGAAGGAATTTCTTCAAGATACTTAGATCTAAAATTGCTACCTGGTGAGACGGAGGAACATAAGGTTAAATCTGATAATACCATCATTGAGTTTTCCCTAAATGGAGATGCATTCTGTAGATTCTACAGAATCACGAGAAAACAAAAAAAAATTCCAACAGCAAAATGTTACCCCAATGGGAGTTGAACCCAGGGCCTCTGACTTTGATGCCGTGCATGCTACTGTATGAGTAAAAGAGAAAGAGATTTCTATGGATGTATTGATTTGTTTAATCGCTTGTGGACCCATTGAAGTGAAACAAAATCTCTTGGATGGACTACATAAATTCATACCATGATAACCCAGACCAAAGCGAAACTGAAAGTGAAAATGTCTTTTGCTTTTGCTTTCACTTTTGCTCGGTGTGGGTAGGCCTTAAGGAACTAAAGGTCTTGGGACTTCCAGCAAATAGGGGATTAGCTCAGACAGTAGTATGCAGGGCATTAAAGTCAGAGACCCTGGGTACAGTTCCCACTCGGGGTAACATTTTATTGCTGGATTTTTTTGTTTTCTATTGATTATGTAGAATTTTACAGAATACATCTCCGTTTAGGGAAAACTCGGATGTGAACGTGAGTTCCTTCGGACAAGCAAAACATTATTGTTAGACATTTTCTTACAAAAAAATGTCGACACGAATTTATTCAGGTGTAACTCTCATGTAATGCCCATTGCAGAGGCGGATCCCTGATTTCCAGAGGCAGGGACGCCAACAAAAAAAAAGTGGCTTGCCAACCTATCATTTGACCACATATCCTCAAAGAAATTGGAGAGTATCGGCGCATCCCTGGCACCCACTTGAATCCGTCAGTGCTTTGTAATGGTGCAAAACCGAGTTCATCAAATACAAAGCAAGTCAGTCTAATTCTGTCAAATCTTGTCATTTTTGGCTGACGTTTTATTTAAGGAAAAAACCAGATGAAACTAATGCTTGTGGCTTTCATCCCAATTTGCAGAAACCTAAAGCTCCATTTTCCAAAACATATGTTTATCTCAGAACATGCATGCATAATAAATCGAGATAAAGTACCATGGAATGCCTCATAAGGGAACCAAACACCTTGAAGGAAATCATACGAGGAAAACAGCAGCGGCATAAAATCAAGAAAACCACAAACAAACAAAATCACATCAATAATTCACACTATTAATGCGACGTCTGCGGTTACGATACCTGTCATAAGTAAACATCATCCACAGCTCCGATAATAGGACATCAAGCCTCATCGCGATGTTTGCTTTCTTCCTTTCTACTAAAGGCTCGTTCACACCATCACAGTGACTGCGTTTGGAACCCTTAAACAGTGAGTGAGGTGTAGGGATACTGTTTTTTCTCGAAGTTTTACTGTTGAAATAGTTGAAAAACCACTGAGCAAAGAAAGCATCTCAGTTCACCTTTAGCTAATTGTTCCTGCCGTTCTATGAACGCAGGACCTGAGTGTTACAAACTTACTTACTGGATACTTTACTCACTGGTGAGATGCAAGCCCTAATACCCCTGTCACTTGTTGTGGACCCGCTGACACTCCTCTCAATTGCTGTATTCTCCCTTACACCCCTCTCACTTGTGTATCCCTTGATACCCTCATCCCTTGTGTACCCCCAGACCTATTGCATATGCCTGAAGGAAGGACCTGCACGTAGGGACTTCATTTTCCAGTCTCGAAATCACATTTCGGGTGTGAGAATACTTCCAAATAGAGAATATTCAGGTGAGGAATTGAAGGGATTGTCTGTAAGTGTAAAAATCAGGCTTGTTGAAAACAAAATTAATACAAAGACAATGGGCCTCATCCATGCATAAAGTGGACAATAATTCCAATATCCCGTTTAGCCGTGCTACAAATTTACTATTCTCCCCATCTTAAATATTGAGGATAAAGTTCACTTTCGTGAATAATTCTTCAGGGTGTATGCACACGAATGGCCAATGTTACACTCGACGTAATTCTCAATGAGTTAGTGTCAGGCGCTCGAGTTACGGAGAGTGTGACTAAACCCTTATGGTCAAACAACACAATATGATATTCTGTCCCAGTAAAGCCTTGTTCACACGTAACGACACCGAATTAACTTTAATTCGGCCCGATAAAAGTTTTAACATTGTGTCAATGGTTGACGGGCTAAATGGGTCTGGAACCCATTTAGCCCGACTTTCAGTCCGATCCATTGACACAATGCTAAACTTTATCTGTCCGAATATCGGTGTGGATGTCTGTGTCGGTACGTGTGAATGAGGCATTAGTCAGTAGTGGTGACCGGTAGCAAGTTGTAATTAATTGCGACGAAAGTTGGCATCATGCTTACTTTGGTACTAGGGAGATTTGTTACGCTATAGTATTAAAAACTCGGTTTCGGTCTCTGTTTACTTTCAAAACAAAGTAATGGCACGTTCACACTGCGCGGGACTAGGAATGTGACCGGGAACAATGGTCACTAATGGTGACTATATGTTATGAAGAACTGTTCGCACCGTACCAGGACCTGAAACGGGACCAGATCTATTGCTTCATGTTGTACCAGTCCCATTCCCGTGCAGTATAAACGTGCCATAGGGGCCAATTTGGGTAAGTTGCCTTGTTGTGCAAGACTCAAACAGATATTACCATCTGAGACGAAGGGCAGATGACAAAAACACGTCTTTGGATATTAAAAGAATTGTGAAAACAAAACAAGTAAATCAAGGAGGCCCGATTCATTTGAAGTACAGTCACTGAATATGGCAATTACTTTGTTCATATATTGTTCAGACAATATCGGACAGATTAGACTTATTTTCAGTTGAGTTTACCAATAAAAATCTGAAGATGCAAAAAATTACAGGGTCACTGGTGAAATGTTTCTGCTAGAGAACACAAAACTAGTTGAATAACTAAATAGTGTTGGTTTGTGATAGAAAATACCTTTGTAAAAAGATAATGCTTCAAAAATCACTTTTTTACAATCAGATAGATCGAACCACCTTGAGTGTTTTTCTATCTTAATTTGAGGTATTTTTCCACGCAAAATGGCTGGTTTTCGTTCGAATTATTCTGGCAGTAGTACCATTGGGGTTTAAAATTCTCTTGGTTGTTTACCAATAAAAATTATTCATTTCTGTCAGGCCATAAATATCCATATATTTGATATATTTTAGTATGCGGTAAGAGCATGAATGTAGTAGCTTTAATTGTGAGTGATTTAGTTTTAAGTTTAGTTAATTGCAATTTTGTGTTCAGTTGTTGAACTTAAATGTTGTCAGTTGTATACAAATTCTGTTTCAGAATTATTTCTTCAAAATCTTTTTCGTAAATGATAATACTTTTTACATTAACTTTATTTGGACCAATATAGATCGGCTTTGTTTGCAAGTTACACCCAACCTAGGTTGGTGCTGCAAAACTGATTGTGTTCTGGGAAATAGTAAAAATTCAACTTCATCTTAGTCAAACATGAATTCATTGACAAATAAAAACGGCCAATGAATTCAAGTAGACTAATTTGTTCGACCCAAACGTTATTTTGTTATTTCTTTATTTGAAAACACTTAACACAGTAATACCACAAACAATGATACGTTCGTACGTAGTTTATGCTATTGCACGCAGTGGTGAACTTAGTTCAGATTTGTAATCATTGGCGGACTGAATGTGAAATTTGGTCTTTAAAATAAAATGACAAAACCCTTATTTATGAAATTTCTTGATTGTCGAATAATCCGCTTATGATATTTAAATGTTGTTTTGTCACATCTATTAACACCCAGAGGGAGGGTACGAGTGTAACTGATGCCATGTTTTTCCTTATCACGTGACTCAGGCGGAACTTCACTACGAACAGACGCAACAACACGATGCAGGGCTTTCTGAGGACCAGCTCGGGTTACTTGGTGACGACCCTCTCTCACGCGGACATACAAGCCAGCCTCTTAGATTAGGGTGAGAATTCAAATCACAGGCACTTGTTCGTCCCGTAGCATTGATTCCAAGTGTCCGGTAATAATGCACATGACTGCATGATTTACCGAGTGGTCGGAACCAATGCCTATTTCAGGTTTTTATTAACCCTTTACATCCAATGCCAAGTTCTACCCGCATTTAACCTCCTGCTTGGTCTTTTTCACTGGCCTGTTCAATTGGCTGTTTCTGCTTGTTGCTGACACCTCAAAGTGGTTCAAATCCCAGTATGTACTGGGCTTTTACCTGTGTGATTGTTCAGCGTTATATCATTTGGAGACTGAAATAATTCAGTAAATATTTGTTGAGTTTTATCAAATGTTTACTTTAGAACCAGGTCAATATTGAGAGTGTAATATTCAACTGAAATCAGTCCACAGGTTCCACTCAGTGGTGAAGTTTTCTGCTCTATTAGGTTAAGCTAGGGTATGTATGACATTTACTATCAATAATGACATTTTGACCTTTGTGTACCCCGGTCGCTCAGAGTGAAGCTCGCTTGTTGGAGGATGCACAGCAAGCTCTGGCAGAGGATGATGGCGGACAGCTGATTGCTGACTCTTCTGCAAGATCCAGTAAACATCTCGGGTATGATAAATGTGACGTGTACACTGTTGCAGCTTTTTATGCAATCATTGCCAATGCCAAACCGTGTGTGATGTGTTGCAAGTGAAAGATATTGATGCATAACTGGATCACAGACAAATTGATCAGTTTGATCAAATAAAACAAGAAATCAAACATTTTTTAAAAAAATTCTGCTGGTCTTGATCGCCAACTATTTAGGTGTAGGTGCCGATCAAGAACAACTATGAATTCAATTTTTTAACGTAAAATGAAAAGCGATGCGGAAATTAAGGTTTCACAATTCTATCGAGCTTGTTGGTGCGAAAGAAATGTCCTGCCTAATATGACCTTTAGTATCAGTTTTTTTTTTTGTTTTCGTTTTAAATTTCCAGTAATGTGTTTTGTACACGTCAATACTTCGCTGTGATATTGTCTTTGATGCACAGATAGTACGTACATGTAAAGGAGAACACACAACGAAAAAAGTATCTTGCGAGAAGCTTCAAGCACTTTATGTACTTGAATTAATTTGTCTTTTTCAAAAATTCTTTTTGGAAATAAACATTTGTTGTTTTTAAAAATGTTTTTGACAAACTTTCCTAGGTTTGAACGAAGTGATCTTATTTTAAAATGTAACAATGATGTGGGATGACTTATCTTTGTGGCCGGTAAACATGGGTTGTTTTGTAGTCATTCTGTTGTTTTGCACACAGATTCGTGGCAGGCGTAATCCACCGTGAGCGAATTCCAGCTTTTGAGCGTATGCTGTGGCGAGCGTGCCGTGGTAACGTATTCCTCAAACAGGCTGAGATAGAAACTCCACTGGAGGATCCCGTTACTGTAAGTAAGAGTGAAGTTTCTGAAATGACGGAATTTATAAATAATAGTCATGATAGATTTATAAATAATAGTTATTAGAAGTTATAAATATGTCTTTTATCCAAATCGCACGTAAATAGAAGCAGCTAGAAGTTTGATTTTCTTGCTTCAAATTAGCTGCAATGATGACTCAAACGTGTGCGGAAAGAAATTAGATACACGTTAAGTTCTGTTCACACATTACAATGCCGTCCAGTGCTCATCAAAGGTTTAGCATTGTGTTGTGATGGAAATTGTAACGGTGTTCAGGTGTGTTCTCCGCTCGTCAAAACCACCGTTACCAGACTTTGATGTCTGGTTTTTGCTACCCTCGCCTGCACAGGAAAAACGTATATGCGAACAGATCTACATGTTTGTGTATTGTCTGTACCCGTACTCTTTTTCTTCGTAGGGTGACCAAGTCTACAAGTCGGTATTTCTTATCTTCTTCCAAGGAGAGCAACTGAAAACACGCGTGAAGAAAATATGTGAAGGGTACGTTTCAGATAATATTTGAAGTTATGTTCGAAGAGCTACTACTGCTAAAGTTTGAAGGGGGGACCTTTCCAGTAAAATCGTTCCAAAGATATTTCCTTTGTGATAACCATTTGTACTGAACATTGTGTAGGTTCCGTGCAACATTATACCCATGTCCAGAGACTCCAGCAGAAAGACGAGAGATGGCTATTGGTGTAATGACACGCATTGAAGATCTCAATACCGTAAGTAACACTGCGACAACTTTTATGCACGTTATTAGTTATCCCGAGTTCACTAAGGATTTAGTCCCGAGGTATCAATTGCTGTTCTCTGAATACACAGTGAAACTTCTCTCTGCTCTATGGAGAATAATTTCCAACTGGGAGTAGGCGACATGTTTAGGGAGTGCTAAACCGTCGTTTTCACTCGCAATAAAGCAAATGTGCTGCATAAATCTTAGGTTGTCAAGATCTGTTTCTTCTGCTGTATGGTTTGAGTTTGAAACTAGAGATCCTGCGGTAACTCCGGGGAGGGCAAAATGGTACAGGGAAATGCGGCTACTGTATCCCATCCACCAAGGAAAAGCCCATCTTAATAATTAAAGGCAGTGAAAATTTCTCGAGGTGGCTCGTTCGCTCCTGGCCGTGGATGCCGTGTACTGGTCCAAGGCCCTTAAATGCAGACTGTGGCTGGTCTGAGGCCCATCCTTGGACACAGTCCACAGCTGGTCCAAGGCCCTCAGACATGGTCTGTGGCTGGTCTGAGGCCCTCAGATGCAGCCCACAACTGGTCCAAGGCCCATCTTTGGACATGGTCTGCAGCTGGTCCAAGGCCCCTGCAGTTTGCAGCTGGTCCAAGGCCCTCAGATGCAGTCTGTGGCTGGTTGGAGGCCCATGCTTTGACACAGTTCCCCCTATGCCCCCTTCGCTCCCCACCACCACTATATGTTGTAATTGAACTTTTTGTGGTCACAGGTGGTGGGGAGCGAAGCATGTTGTATACTAGATGTTGTAACTGAACTTTTTGTGGTCACAGGTGGTGGGGAGTGAAGGGGGCGAAGGGGAGCAAAGCATATTGTATACTAGATGTTGTAACTGAACTTTTTGTGGTCACAGGTGGTGGGGAGCGAAGGGGAGTGAAGCGCATTGTATACTAGGTTTTAGGGTCCCCGCCACCTGCAGCAAGAAGAAGTTCGTTTACAAAATGTTTACGTTTAACGCATACGCAGACGTTACGTGTAAACAAGGCTGAAGAAACCTGTATTGACCAGAGGGTCAATTTGGGCATGTAGTATGAATAAGAAAAAAAGGGCACTTTGGTATGGCCCCTACTAAGTACAGTACAGATGCATTGTGTTGTCCATCAGATCTCTTGCGTTGCCACCTAAGAAAAACGTGCAATGATTGCAAAGAATACTGTTAGAAAGAACGCGTGAAAATATTTGACAAGACAGTCCTCCTGCGTGAACGCAAGACGCATACCACCCGCTGCATAGCAAGTGCTTGCTCTGCTGTCCTGTCGGAGTCTGTAACTGGTCCAAGGCCCTCAGAGTGTAACTGGTCCAAGGCCCTCAAATGCAGTCTGTGACTGGTCTGAGGCCCATCCTTGGACCCAACCCTAACAGGGGGGTACCCTAACCCTAGCCATGGGGGATACCCCAACCGTAGCCGGGAAGGGAGTGCCACAACCTGACCTGGCGGGGGGGGGGTATCCCATCCTTGGTACCCCATCCCGGGGGAGGGGGACGGGTACTCCCCTGTGAACAGACAGACGCCTGTGAAAACAGTACCTTCCCCTCGTACTACGTACGCTGGCGGTAACAACGTCAAAACGTTGGGCTACAGTGAGCCTTAACTTGTAACGGGCATTTTCTTTTGGATTTTGTTTTGTCACTTCAATTGCGAAGTTGCTTGTCTTGTAGGTATTAGGTCAGACCCAAGATCATCGTCATCGCGTCCTCGTGGCAGCCGCGAAGAATATAAAAGTTTGGTTCATTAAAGTTCGCAAGATCAAAGCGATCTATCACACACTGAACATGTTCAACCTGGACGTGACGCAGAAGTGCTTGATTGCCGAATGTTGGTGTCCTGTAAAGGACCTGGACAAAATTCAGCTCGCATTGCGACGTGGCACGGTAAGTTTCGAAACATCTTGAGCATTCATTGTTGTTTTTACGATTTTACATATCTGTCATGAAACTTTTGATGAATGTATTCGCAGGAGAGAAGTGGCAGCAGTGTACCTTCCATCCTAAATCGTATGGTAACGAAACAGGCACCTCCAACCTATCATCGAACGAACAAATTTACTGAGGGATTTCAGGGCCTTGTGGACGCCTACGGTGTAGCATCGTACAGGGAAGTCAATCCCGGTAAGCTTGTCACAGCTGTAGATGATAGTTAATAGCGTTATGGGATAGGATAGCATTGCTTGGCAGTAACAATGAATAATTTGTTTACCATAATTGTAAGGAAATATCACCAAAAAAAAAATATTGGTAATTGTCGTACCTTGACAGCGCACCTGCTGCATTAAACCTAGAATGCAATTTAGATGTTATCTATTTGCAAAATCGGTAATAATGTAAAAAACCTGACCACATGTAAAAACAAGAAAGTCCTCCTGCGTACCACCCGCCGCGTAGCAAGTGCTCGCTCTGCTGTTCTGTCTCGGGGGAGGGGGTGGGTGGGAGGGGTACCCCAGTCCCAGCCGGGGGGGGGGGGGGATCCCCCTTTTCTTGCCAGGGGGGTGGGGAGTGTCCCCC
>JBCAUG010013569.1:0-25259 GCA_038406175.1 Haplosyllis leylae
TAAGTGGGTGATAATAGGGAAAATTGAAGTTTGAGACATATTTTGAGGTATTATACCCATTTCAGTTTTTAATCCAACGAGTTTGGTTTTTCCCCCTGGGAACGACACGGGGAACGAGCCAGCAAGTGGAATTCTTTCACTCTTTGATATTTGCAAAGAGGTTTGTAAGCTTATGTCCGGTCACACAGATATGCCACACTTGGTTCCCAAATCAAAAAGTTAAGTAGATCAGCCATTTGATAAACAAAACATGTACAGTCAGAACATCAGATGTCGCGCGACACAATGTTTGTAGGCATTCTTGTCACTTTGTTCTTTTCCCTTCAGTCGCTCAAAGAGACGCAGGTATGGAGGTGGACTTGACTCATGTAAAACACTTAAAAGGACGACCTGGGTCACCAGAGATTAGACCGGAAACTGCTATGACTGTTGATAGATCCGATGACGATTTGTAAGTTTAATTGCTAGAGTCTTGGCAGATGTGGAAAATGGCAATTAATTGAACTGAAAGCACGTTTTTGTTTACTTAGTTTTCGTTCTGTTTTTCTTATATTTCGAATCAAAAATTTGAAAGTCTTTTTGGTGGAAAAGTGATAATTTTTATACGCAAATCTCTACCAGATGTAGCCTATATCATTCAAGATTGGAAACCATTGTCATCCAGTGTTGCAGTATACGCTGTTTCACCTAATACTTTCAGACTTGAAGACAGACGCTCTAAGGTAGCGAGTGTAACTGGCAGCTTCAGAGCAAATGAAATGTCCAGAATGGAGAGAGTGCAGCGAAAACTACAAGCTGTTACTGTAAGTATTGTTAGCTGAGATCAAAATTACCACCAGTCAGAGAAAGATATTTTAAATGAAGGAATCATCGGGGAATTCAAAAATAAATTGTGTGTCTGAATAATGTATAAATATAAAAAGGAATTTCATATCCTTTGCAGTGTCTTCGGATGATGAGTTGTTTTTTTTTTCTTAGTGAAAAAATATTATGAAATCTTGTATTTACTGAAACTAGAGATACAGTCACCGTTTCCGATTCCATTAAAACTTCATTCAATTGTGTTCAGCATGTTGCATTCAAATTAAAAGTAATAGTTGAAGGTAATTGGTAAATACACGATTATTCGTCAGCTTTTGGTGAGAATAATTTTATCCGCCAATATGAGAAATTTTGTTTTCTCATGACTTTTTACTGGCCAATCTTCTTCAATGAGAGTACCACACAAATTGTTTGATTGGTATTTGCATGCCTCTAGGCTTTGTCTCCAGGCCAGTTACTGGCACGAGACCATCCACTGGGTGTCAGGTCTCCGGCTGTTGCCACGGGAACCTGGGGATCCACCTTTGATTCAACGCTCATGTATGAAGAATACCTTGGCCAAACTGCGGTCAGTGATACGGGTTATCAAGCGTCTGAGGCATGTGATACATTGCGCTTTTTGTATTTCTGTATTCCAGACTCTGAAATAATTTTCCCCAGGTCATGCTGTAATTTCGTTCAAATAAATCGCGGAACATTCAATTTACAGCTTAAGCGCAATGGGCATCACTTGTCTCAGAATCGAATAAAACGTGTTAATTTAATGTACGTAATGCTTTAACTAATGTTTCATATGTACATGCATACATAGGCCTTCAACGACATTGCAAGTAATATGAACATATCACGTGTAAGTCAATTTATGTAACTGAAAATTTGTGTGGATGTTTAATACTGGTAATCTTACCATCAGTATTTTATGTGTACAGTCGTCACGAACACATTAGTGTGGTCATTTTTCGCTCTTTTTTAACTCTGGCAGAATCTTCACATTTTCACATGATTTAAAATCACGTTTAAAATGTTTTATGATGGTGGCGTGAAGAATACATCTGTTTCTTAATTATTGCTGGCTCGTTTATGGTCAACTATTTCATCTGTTCTTATTTATCACAAAAAAATCAAGATTTTATGCAAATGAGGTCAGGTTGAGTAGCACTTATGATTGGCTGTCGTAGGGAGCCTCAGCCAATCACAACGGGACACAGGTGGAGAGCGTTAACCAATCACAAGAGGGTCATAGGGTGCCTTAACCAATCGGAAGAGGGGTACAGGAATGGTATGGGGGAATCAACTGCAGACGAGCCAGCATGTGGGACTATTTCACTCCTTGACTTTTTATGTAAATTATTCTCCCGGCTTTATTTCTTCTGTTTATTTATTCTTTGCTGTATTTTGTTCACGTGAGCGCAAAATGGAGTGTGTAGCAGTTTTGAGAACCATTTCCATGCTTTTGATAAACCTAGCGTTTTGGTGATGGAACTAATTTGGGATTCACAGTCACTTTATTACGTGTCTCTCATATAAGTACAGGAATATTGTGATCTTTCTGTCCACAGAGTCCGGCACCAGGTCTGATGAGTCCGCATGCAACACGAACACTGACACAGTCAATGATGCAGCAGCAATTCATCGCACAGGCCGATCAGATGCGACAGGCTGACTCGAGCGGCCTGTGGAAACCCAACTTTAGTTCTTGTAAGTTTACAGAATAGATTTTTTCATAGTCATAATTTAAAGTCGGGGAAAGGATTAAGAATTTTGACTTTTGAATAATAATGTAGTCGAGACCTTAGTGCTACCATGTCGCTAACTGTGGGTACGATGTACTTGTGTGTTTTTCAGTGGGTCGAGCAGGGGGTATGCGGCCTGTAACACCTGGGGGTGGTAAAATACCACAGTTGAACATGAGCATGGTTAGTCACTTATTACTTTGTATGTGGAATCTACAAAACATGACAAGATTATTTCGTGTCTGTTTCTTTATGAACAGTAGAAATGCAGTGGTTGGTAAATGGTAAATAGTCTTGATTTGTGCAGACCATGTTCGTATGTAAATTACTAACATTTCAGATGCAAGGAAAACCCCAATTTACAGTTCAAGCTACCACAACTGGAGGTTTGAATACTGAACAGGTTTGTTTCTATTACGTACACTTGCGAATATTACTAAACGTACACTAACTATTAGTTATTTAACAAAATGCTGACAGTGTAAGTACTAACTGATCATTAACACCATTTTCACTGCAATAGTAAAACATTTAATTAATCTACAAAGATAATACATAACTGGTTGTTTGACTCATAGCATGAAGACATGGGGTACTCACCCCATCATGTGCCACATTTGAGTGCGCGTAGCGTTCCTGGGTATCCTCTTTGGATGCTTGAATGGAAGGTTTGTTGCAATAGGATAAGCAAGTTGTTGCATGTCCCGTTCATATGTTTTCCCGTATCATGTGATTAAAAGTAATCTAGTAAAATGTGTCTTATTTCACACAACACTTACATGTTAAAGTTCCACGGGCAATGAACCTTCGAGTTCTCACTTGTTACCATTTTACCATTGCAAAGTTATTGTAGCACATGTATTCTGAGTCAAGTCATTACTGCAGAACGTTAGTGTTTTCGGTGACAGACAGGTGGCTGCGTTAATTCTCTTTTTTGCAACATATTGTCGAGCAAACAAGTCGTACATTTTTGGAAAACAGTTTTAAGACTTATTGCTTCTCCTGTTCAATGATCTAGATTAATTTTGGTTATTTTAAAGAATTTGTATTTATGAGCGAAACTTCGCCCATATATCGAAGTTCTTTGGTTATTTTCCGGTGTTCATAGAAAATAAGTTACATGTTAGTACAAATATGGTTTTCTTGCATGTATATCGTCTTGTATATAAATGTATGTCGTTCGTAGCGAATCTTGACATTGTGTTTTATTCAGTTCTAACACTTGTGTTGAAAAATTAAGAAAAGAACACACATATAAGAAAAAATGTAATTCCATCTTAGTTCTATCTGTGATGTAAATACATGTCCTTTCGTTCGATTATTATTTTCGAGACATTGGCAAAGGTTGGTAAATCTTAACAGAAAATTCACTTACTAAAAGATGAGTGATATTTCAGGTGGTTGCTTTGTATGACTATCAAGCGCAGAGGTCCGACGAGTTGTCTTTCATGAGAGGTGATGTGATAACCGTCCTGTACAAGGACAACGATAATTGGTGGATGGGAGAACTACCAGATGGAAACCAAGGATTCTTCCCTGCAAATTATGTTGCATCAGGCAAGTAAAGTTACTGAGGTTACATAGTCTTCAAGAACGTTAATGAAGTCAGTATCACGAAAATGTTAACCAAATAGCTCCAGTTATATTCTTTTCATAAAGTGTCTTACTTTTACATTCACAGAAACAGCGGGTGCAGCACAGGAGTCTGGAGATAACGACAGCTTCAGAGATGATACTGTTCCAGGTTTCTCGCTGGAACCGGCGACAGATGAAGAGACTGATGAATTTAAGTCCAAGGTACAAGCAGTCATAGACGTTCTATTTACTATCGATAGCAAATAGTTTATGGCGAAAATTGTTTGGTTACTTTACACGTGGATTTTTGCATTAAAATTTCGCTTGTACATTTCATTGGAGCTACTTTCTTAGCAGCAAATACATTTGTTTCAAAGTCACAAATCAAATTCAACAGTAAAAGGACTACAGTTTACAGATGTGTATGTTCACTGTGAAATAATGTTTTGTATGAAGGCAAACACTTTTTGTTTGTATATATAGACGGCTGCAATAGTAACTAAATCTGGTAATCTCAAGTTCGTGTCGGCACCAGATGACAGTGACACAGACGTTACTTCACCAAAGAGAAGCGTGTAAGTAGTAATGATAAAATTCAAAGTCAAACTTTGTAGGTAAATTTTTGGGTCCAATTAAATCGGAAGAAATAGTTTTTGCATAAATTTATTTGAAATTCAATGTTTTCTAAAAAGAAACGGTGAATTAAACGTTATTCAGGAAAAGGATTTGATGCAGGTTGATCCACAGTTTGATGGCTTTAAATCAGTTTCTTTTTATATTTACCAAGTAAACCCATGACAAATTGCTCAGTCTACATCTCTCAATATTTCTGAATTATAGGAGGAAGAAGAAGACGAGACCAAGGATCGATAAGTTATCAGTGGAAAATGAGATGAAACCACTGAAACCTACAGGGAGAAAAGTGAAGAAGAAATCTCCAACAGTCCAAGAATCTGAAGCATAGCAGACTTAAACCATCTTCCACTGTTTATCTGGCAGCATATCTATGTCATACAAACTACTTAAACTTGCTTGCGAAATGTGATATGTATATAGTATATTTTTACTTGTAATTTTTGATGTGTAATTTATGCGCAGTTTGTTAGTTTACTGTTTGTATTGTTAAAAAGTGAATTGTTACTTCATTTGTCGTGTATCTTTGTTTTTGAGTAGAACGCAACCTTCGCACCAGATCTGTAGCATATTCTTCGTTGAAATGTTAACATATGTTATCCCTCCGTTGCATTTAATCATTTTAGATATTGACGGATTGTAACCAATATTGTGTTTAAGTTCAGAACCTTATATCATTGCAAGTCTCTGGTAACGTGCTATTTCACGTTGACGCTTCATTGGTAACATTTACATGTAGATACATTCAACCCTTAACCTTTGAAAATACTTGCCATGACCCAACAAGTAAATGTGATGAAAAACCCTCCACAATGTAAAGTATCAAGGTTCCATAGAATCCTAAGAAAAATAGCCAAACTCAGATGGCTTCATGTTTTTAATTGATGAAGCCGTTGGTGTGTTTTTGTATGAGATTAGAACACATTTCCATCCATTTTGTTTATGAAAGTATTTTTATGACTCATTTGCTAAGGTTTTTGAATCTACCGTCCAGCCATAATGATCAAGACTGACATTACAATATGTGTGTAAAACTATGTGCATATCGGTTTTATTTTTATCACTGTTTACGCCACATTATATTTAAAACCGTTTTTATGGAACCTGTAACATCGTAAATCAGTGTAAAATTTGCAAGGACGAAATAACAATTTTTTTACTTTGTAAAAAAATGAATGAAGTCGTCAATATTTTATACATATATTCTGCAGTAATTAACATCCTTGATAAGAGTATTAAGAAGCTGGAAATAGCAGCAGCATTAATAATGAATAGTATCAGACAAATGTACCAGAAATACAAAACTTAGTGAAATTTGGTGCTAGTTTGTATTTTAGACTTATAAGTTTGCATGTTTAATGCAGTTGTCTATTTTAACATTATTTTAGTAAGATTCATCACAGATATTTATTAAATTGAAAGTTATGCCTGAAAAATGGGGTCAAATATTTTCTTTGACAAAACATAAACGTGTACTTACATTGACCAATAAAAATAAATTTTCACTGTATCTTTTTAGCAAACCCTTTTGGAGACTTTTGGCAATATGTACACAATAATGCATCGTTTGTGTTATAGAATAAGCGTGCACTGAAATACAAGTGCATTTTCATTCTCAGATAATAAAACACTTTAAAGTATGATCTCCATTCGGATGCCACAAAATTACACGGTATAGTTTAGCTTTAATTTTAAGGCATGTGAATATTTTATGTCTGCACCTAGGTGTGTAAAGATAAACCTGTAGTGGCAGAAGGGGTAGTTCAATTTGATTATCTGATTGTCACATCCCTGAGGCATTTGCACGAATGCATGCGTGCGAGTATTGATTCCAACCTTCTGACCTTCTTTTCATGGAAAAACGTCATGCGTGTGAGGTGTGTCATGCATGGATGATCTGTTAGACTACACATCTGCATAACGCACCATCATTTGCTATCAATAGTGGGGCCCAAAGTAAGGCCCAAATACTTCGATTTTCGATCAAATACACTTATTGTACGTTTTTATTGCACTTTCCACATTTACAGTTGACGTTGTTACGACATGTCGACACAACAATAGACGATTACGAAACCACCATAAAGCAGAGATATGACACTATTAGACCACATAGAGCAGCAGAAATCTGCTGGACCAGAAACTTTAATGGCTGCAAATATTTCCGGGGGCTTTTTAAAGAGGCACGTTTGAAAACGCTTGTGCGACAAGAAGCTAATTTATGGGTTCAGTTAAAAGTTGGTCACTGTGCAGAGGAATTGGCTTCACCGTGTGGTGCCTGTAAATCTTTGATTTGGGTCTCTGAGACGGCAATGCCAATTGTAATTTCACTGAGGTAAAACCTAAACATGTGCAAGATGGCCACAAGTTAAGCTATCAGGAAAATTGGTCTGTAATTTAACCATGCGTAAGCATCAAATGCATGGAGGTACAGGCAAATTATAGTTGTCTTGGGGCACACAATTGCATCCTCAATTTTGCTCCACAAGTGGCCATATGTCTGAGGTAACTTTCAAATCCCGGTTAGGTTGTTCAGACCGCAGTTTGTGGTGGCTCGTACTCTGTCCCTATTGGCGGGTAGGAGTTAAATTAAAACATTCCTTTGGAATCTTAATTGAAATAGTATTGTTCAGAAACCCTTGGGTTGCACAATCTTAAAACCGCAGCCTTGCACCTGCATTTTTGAAATTAATTGTTATCAAAACAGAAAGTAATTTTGGCAAATGGATTATTCAAAATGTAGTCGCCCATCACATCGAAAGATAACGATCAACTAGGGGTTTGGTCAGTGTAAAGCAATGGGGCATTGACAACATCTTCATGGAGCTTGGATTGTGAGCTTTAAGAATTCCTAGAATTTATTCAAGGTTGACCCTTTAGATATTCTCAGGAGTGTCATTACAGAATTTTAGTACAGAAGGTGATAAAAGGGTTTACAACCCAAAGGAGATTTCCTTTTCGTAATTGTTGCCACCAGCATAAGTCATGTCTGAGAGTGAAGTGAATGGAGGTGCTGGCAATGTTCGGGGTCTCTTGGAGTGTAGTGTGTGTGGGTGACTTCAATGTGAGAACTACGGTGAGTGAACATCACCACGTGGTTTTTCTAGACCACCATCATGCAATGGATAAAAATTAACATCTTGTCGCATAGAATGATGGATTTACACAAAAATGTTGACAGTTCCCCAATGCAGGTTTGGAAGCTATTTATTAATTCTAACTAGGTTCACTAGTATTTGGCATTTCGTAATTTCTAGAAGATTTTCAAGGGCTACTCCATTAAAGATGCAATAATTTTAGACAATGAATAGAGCATAATATGTTGCGTCGTGTTGCAGGTGAAAAAGAGCTAATGCTTTTGAACTGCAATATTGAGACATTGATTACATCTTCTACCATGAACACCGGTAAATACTCAATATTTAATACAAAAAACACGCTATGGATCAGCTCGCCTTATTTTTTAAGATTGGGCATTCACACGGAAAAACTGCAGTTGCATTCTTTACGAAACGAAGAAGAATAGTAGAAAATGCATTGAAATATCCAAAGATGTAGTTGTACATAGTGGAGGTAACTGCTTAGTCATTGATTGTTGTAACTGAACGGCAGGCACAAAAATCTTCAGTTCCATTTGAATACAACCTGTGATTTGGCTTGTTGGATTGGCACTTGGGGTGATGATATTTGCTTACAGTGGCAACTACCACATTTTTAAAATTCTGTCGTAAATCCATATGTGGCGCTTAAAAGGTTTGGGAATGACTGAAGTGTGCCTGAGTTCTGAGGATTTTTACAAACAAAAGACCTAGACACCTCATTGTGCAAGGTCAATTGATTCTCGACATGAGTGTAATTGTGTCTACTTTTAGACTCACTGGAAACAGAAAAACTGAATCGATTTCTGATTTTCCCACAACTTGCCTTCTTGAAGATACTGTTTGATTTGGTAAATTATGACTATATTGATGGCGTCAAGGAGTGCATTGGATATTACAAGATTAAAGAAAGATCCCGAACATTTTTCATTTAATATCATTTGTTGAAGGACGGAAACATAAAATCAGTTTACATCAATTCAGAGAAAATGCCGCTTGAACAGAAAAACAATTTTTGTGGTATTTTTCGTGGGAATGACAATATCAGGCAGATTCTGACAGATGCGTGTAATAAATGTCTCAGTTAATTTTGGCTCCAAAAGACAAACAAAGAAAGTTTTATATTTTGATTAGTTAAATGTAGTCGGATCAAAACTCAAATCTCTTAGTGTTAAAACTCAGTTGCGAGTTCAATCTGACAAGATTGCTTGTCAGGACCAGGTTAATCCTTGCACCACTCATCTTTGCACACCGAGATGCAGGCATAACAATAACAGGGAACATTTACTTATGGAAAAGATAATAACTTTTGGTCTCTGTAAATAAACCACCCTGAAGTGGTGATATTTTTCAAGACCAACTTTATGAAATCACAGTTGGTATCTGAAAGCTAACCATCTATGATGGTAACATGTTTCAGACCAATAAAATCTCTTATGGGATCATCAAATACATTTGAGCTAAAGTCTGATGTGTTGTTTATATTTGGCTTCTTGTCTTTAATTTGAACACTACACACCAATTTTAGCTCAAATGAATCTCGTGATCCTGAGAGGGAGAAGAATATTCCAAGAGATCCCATAATTTGTCTGAAATATGTTACCATAACAGGTAGTTAGCCTTCATGAAGATACTGACTATGACTTGGTATCAACTATGATTTCATTTGGTGAATATCAAATATCACCAGCGTAGCATAGAGAATATTGAGAGACCAACAGTTATTTGAAGATGACAATTCTTTAATATTTGATAGATTTATTAAGAGTAAACTTTCCGCAGATGTTGAACCTTTCTTTGTCAGTAAACGTCCAATAGGTGCTAAATCTTTCGATGTTGACAGACTTGGCAGATCTGTTGCCTTACGAAAATTCCGATTAGAGTCACTATTTTTCCCTGAACAGTATTTATGCCAGGAAATAAAAGCATTTATACATGTAATTGTTAGAAAATATTTTCAATATTGGAAATACAATCATAATGAATCGATCGATGTGCAACGTGTTTGATAAGTGGACTGGCAGCATTGAATGTTCAAAATAGTTTTATGGCACGATTACTGTTGGCCAGTATTCTGTATGATTAAGTTGGTTTAGTTGAGAAGACCATGCAATTAAAGTACCTGACCAGTACCTGCTTATTTGCTTTTCAAACGAGTACAGAACAGGTTTTCCTGTGATTGTCATTTTAACCCCCTCCCCAAACCATCCTCATCAAACCATCCAATCGGTAGCATCGTGCCCAGGGGCGATGATATAAAAAAATCATCCCATTGGTCTGTATCACTACAGTCAATGGCCATCAAATACAATTCTATTGAACCTACACTCTTTAGCTAAATACAAGGTACATGTAACCTTGCCGTGGCCTGTCATTTCATTCAAACTAAATAGCCCTTGATGCAAAATGTCAAAGGGTCATTTTAAAATCGCCAATCATAAACACATTTTCCTTTTATGAATTTACAGCCAGAATGCCTGCATTACTATTTCAGGTTACCTGATTTTAAATGTAACATGTAAAATCTAAAACAGTATGTATCTGTGTGCCAAAGTGTTTGTAAGGTAATTTTCTTCACTGATGGGGGTAATACATGTAATAGTTAGTTCGACCATTAAAACCATTTAAATATTTGCATACAAAAGTACAATAGTTCGTGGTCTGTGATCCGATAAGGAAGGGAGCCGAAGTTTGAACTTTCACTTTTTGAGGATGAGTTCAAGCTGACAATACCGCTGTCTGGTGTGACTTAAATGTGTACTTAAGAAGCATACTTTTCAGTATATTTTTTTATTTTTGATGCTCGTCCACAAGTTCCTAGAATATCAGCTTCGGACAATTATTTTCTGAATCCCTGAATTTAACATCGGGTTTGTTTGAAATTTGCAGTTGTCAAAAATCTCTCAGGTTTAGCCATCAAACTCAGGTTCATGACCAACATTTTGTCCAAATTGCACAATTTTTAATCTGCTATTCCGTTCATTAGATGGCGTATCAGAGCAGAATACAAAAAGTTTACGTCTAAAGTTACAAAATTTCAAAGATCACTGAAAATAGATCTCTTTGATATGCAGTTGTGAACCTCAGTCACCAGAAATAACAAGACAATCTCTTCTTCACCATCTAATTTGAAATTGATGGTTTGTTTTGCAAAAACGTACTTTTTATTTTCAAATGTTCTGTATGGGCACCATCCATCTCGCGACACACAAGGAAATATTAAATATTGATGTAATAATTTTGTGCTGTTTATTTAAATTACATATTGTAGAAATTAAATTAACGATTGATATCTCCAACCAATAATGCACAATGAGTGTCATTTAGAAAGAGTTCATGATACATTTCTTTTACTACTGGGCATAAATTGTCATTATTTATTTAGAGCGCGCCATTGATTACAACCTAATTAAAACATGCTATATTTGGCAGACAACATCGTTCAAGTCCGCACAACATCTGTTTGCTGCATTCTCGCTTCCTATTAAAGTTGGCCAATTTGTGTACAAAAGACTTTACTGTAATTGCAAAGGTATTTCTTGTGTTCATCGATTACTTTGTCTTTTGTTGAAAATATATATTAACTTGATTCAGTTTGCAATACAATATCGTGTTCAACGGAACAAACCAATAACACTCGAGTTTTCCCACAATTACCAGAACACAAAGCTGACAGATCTGGCAAATACTTCTTACCTTGTTTTTCCTATGCTAAATTTGTTACAGTCAATGATAAAGTTGGTGGAATGTGCTACTCAGTTCTAATTCATAATGTGTATGGAAAGAACTGACATGTCAAGATGTGTGCAAGAAAATATAACTTAAACTGAAACACAAAAACGACAGATCTGGCAGATATGTCAAATCTGGCAACATCGTATAATTATGGAAAAACACGACTGGTAACATTCAAACGGAATGAATGACTTATTGTCTTGGCAGAAAACATCAAAATTTAGTCTTTTTTGGGAAGTACTAAATTCCTATGTTTCAGTGGACAACGAGACAATCAACAGTTTGGGAAGATATTTTACTTGTGAAGTGTGCAATTTGGAAAATATAGTGACAAAACTGTAAAAATGCAACTTTAGGTCATCAGATATTATCAGTTACACAGAGGTTTCTGCACCAATATCAGGAGATATTCATAATATACGGGAATTCACAAACTAAATTTCCTTCAGAATTTGGATTGTGTCATTATCCAGCAAAACTAGATACAGGAATTAATTTTTTCTTGAAAAAGTACTCAATTTTGACTTTTTCTGCTGAGACAACAAGTCTTATGTTTCATTTGAATATAACCCATGAAAAACTTGTAAGAATGCTTACTGGTATTGTGTCACACCCTATGTAATCCTATGATTTGGCCAGCTAGATAGATGAATAGCTAGATAGCTAAATAGATATGTCCATAGTTAAGTAGATAGATGTTAGCAAGATAGATACTTGGTTGATAGCTACCTAGCAAGATAGATAAATAAACAGATAACTCAATAGCTAAATAAGTACATCACCAGATGGATAGATAGCCACCTAGCCAGAAGGATAACTAGCTGGATAGATAGATATCCAGCTAGCTAAATGGATAGCTAGCTAGAGAGAGAGAGAGAGAGTAGCGGGGACAGAGATGGATAGATAGACAGAGATAGGTAATCAGATAATTATCTAGTTGCTAAGATAGACAGATAAATTGAGATACAGAGTGCAAATTGCTTAGAATCTGCTGAAACAGATTTTGGTTTAAATATTGTAAAAATTGGATCAATTTTGAGTTTGTTTTTTTTTTGTTTTGATAAAAAAAATTTACAGGAAAAAAATGGGAAAAAGTCCGTTACTTAGAATCTCCTGAAGTGCATTTTTGGTTCAATTTGGCACCGATTTTTTCAATCCAGCATCATGCTTTTCTTTACAGGTTTTTCATGCGAAAGACCAATAAGTAGCTTTTTACGGCTATTTTTACGCAATTTGACCATTGATCTCGAGACGAACGTGTATATTGTGACCTGTGGAGATATTGATCAGAGAAGATTTATGCAGTTGCGAGTTGGTGTGTAGCATTATCTGATTAGTAGATATGATGGTGCAGAAAAAAAGGTGTAATGTGGCTGCCATCCTTCTAAAAGCCTGTAGGTTGGGTTCTTCTGCTAAAAGAGTTGCAGTTGCGGCTGCAAGTGAAGCATGAAGAAGGTTACCGCCACCAACAGACGTTCCAACACGCTTCTCCTCAACAATGCAGACACAGGATCAACCTGTTCAATTATTAAAGCAATCCTCTCTTTGTTATTGATAATTACCCAGTTGTGGGTCAGTGAAAGCATCCAGTCTGCTCTCCGCATCCAACCCATTAACTTAGATCCATACACGTCATGTGGTCCTATTCTTTCAAGGGGGGTTTGGTGCAGAAGACTGCGGGAACATGCATTTCCTCCTAGATGGAAGGGATGGAAAATCGTACTGGACAGGCCCGTGCAGGTAGGAATGGAACGAAGCATCATCAAAATCTATACAGCCACAGCATCCGCATCTCTGATCAACTGTATCTGCGTCTTGTCAGCAACCAATAGACGACATCCACGCGATACCGGTACCACATCTCTCCGACTTCGACTCGTGAAACCGGTGTCCAACTCCTGTGGGAAAAAGCTATGTGCTATAACTTTCGTTCAAGAACATCCACTATCATAGAGTCACATGTCGAGTGCAGGCGAGGCTAAAACTCTTCTGCGCTTTCAGTGAGATGCTACGTGTAGAAGAGACGAAACTCGCACGCTGCAATTGAAGTCACCGTCAATGATGATGAACTTTTTTTCCAATTCGTCGTGTAGATTTCAGAGACTTTTTCAAAAGTGTCAAGAATTTTGTTTAGAGAAGAGCGTACAAAGGAGTACAGGGATGAAAAAAATATGAGCTGGGATAATGATGATCACTTGACAACCGGAATGTTGTTGCGATGTCACATCATCCCAATGGTGGCGGCTTGTTGGAGGAGATAACAGCATGGTAAGCAACATCTATTTACATACCATTCAGCTCGTTCACAGTAAATAGCCTAAGTGTAATTGAAAATGTCTGCTATTTGTGTTACGCGAGTGTCACTAATATTCACGCATTATTACTTCATAACACGATAGCTTAAATTTGTGGGTCTAATTTTTTTGCAAAATAAGTCCACTTTTTGCAATCTAAATCTCCATTCACAAATGTGTGTGTGTGTGCGCGTGTGTGTGCGTGAAGGAAAATGACAAATTCAGTTAGGTTTTGAGGTGAACATTTTTGTAGTGTAAAGGAATCTAAAATGAGTCAATGCAAAGGAAGTAATCCACAAGTGTAGTGCAACCACCTCTTTTGCATCAACCGTGCGTGAGAGGTATTTCTTTATTGATGGGTTGGTCAAGTTGTTGATCACTGCCTTCCATTAATAACGATCGGGATCAGGAACAAAGGGTTTTTTGTAAAGTTATTTGGTGATTTTAACTCTCAATTTCCAATCAGTCCACATATGGAATGGGAGGAAGATTTCGCAATATACAGCCAATGATAAACCAGTTACGACTGATTCTTTAATTTTCAATATAATTTAAAAAAGAAAAATTGGAAACATTTGGGATAGATTTCAACATTGAACTTAAAAGATTGAAACTAAAAGCCCAGCATATCAACACGGCAAGTCTTCTGTAGCAGCTCCTTCAATGCCAAGAAAATCTTTACCGGAAAGATACTGCTCGTATCTGACTCAAAGAATATATCAGCATAATGGTTGCAGCTGGTTTCTCATGATTGGTTTTAGGGTTGAATCAGTACGTTTTACATATGAACTTAAATGCTTCATAGCAGTCAGTACAATAGCGCGCCTGTCACAATAACACTGGAGGGAAAATCAAATAATTTTGAATACATGATTTGTTTTACACGCAAAAAATGTGAGAGGAATGGTCAAAGGAGCGTCAACTATAAAAATATCTTTACTGCAATCAATATTTACCTGGACAACGTTTAAACAATATATTCTCGAGAAAAATAAAACACTTTCATATGGTAAAAGGCGACTCAAACAGAATGCTTTAACAGCATTTATCTTGTTTTTTAATGGAAAGATCTGATGATGTAGCCCTGACTTACAGTACAGCGATCAACACTGATAATGTAAGTTTAGATCGTTTTTTCCGAATAGTTTTACACCGAGGAAATAAATTTTATTGTCACCACCCGTGTACGAAAAATAAGGGAAGGTAATGTTTTCAGTTTGTTTGTTCACCACGTGGGGGAGGGTACCCCTGGCCTCTTGGTCCCAGGTCCTTTCCTGGGGGGAGGGGGTACCCCCTAGTCCTGTCACTGGTCCTGTCCCAAGGCGTTACCGCAAGAGGCATCCCACCCGTGGTGTATCCTGTCTGTGGTGTGCTGGTTGGGGAGAGGAGGTACTCCTGTCCTGGTCCTGTCTGGGGGCTACCCCTGTCCTGGTCCTGTCTGGGGGGGGGGTTCCCTGTCCTGGTCCTGTCTGGGGTAGGGGGTACCGCTGTCCAATGACCTGACTGGGGTACCCCCTGGCAGGAAGTAGGACTTTTTTGTTTATTTTAAGCAAACCAACTGATCGAGGTTTTCGTAAACAATACAAATCTGAAATTTCTGGACAAAATTGACATTGAGGGGTTTCAAAAAGTTTCAGCCAAAAAGAATTCTGATGTTTATCCAACTGTGAAAACGAAAACCTAGATAGATTTCTAAACAACTGATGGTCAATTGTTCGGTCCATTTCCACTGGAGGCTGCTGAAACTTTTTAAAACCCCTCAATGTGAACTTTGTACAAAAATGTCAGATTACCACGACTAAAGGTCCCAAGTGATCAGTCTATTCATCAAAAAGGCCGTTTGAAAAGAGTATTACGCATGTACTGCATAATTGCGAAGGAATTTACAAAGAAAATGATAAGAGACTATGCTCCTACAAAAAACTAAACTTTAGCGGTTTTTATCATTTGTTTAAAAAGTTGAAGACGCACTTGAGACATTTTAATTCCCAAATTGGTCAGTTTACAAAATGTGAAACTTTGTCCACATGTTGGCCAGACCAAGACAAGCTCTTTGGTCCATTCTCAAATGTAATCAAATTGTAAATCCGCTTAGAATTACTTCGGACATATTTTTCATATTCTTATCAGTGTAGTTCCTGATTTTCACTTTTAATGTCACTGTAAAGGCAGCTTCAGTGCCCCGTCATTAATTCACATGCAATGGGACTTTTAATAGTTATTTTCCACCATACATGCTTACCATATGTAAGACAATCGATAAATACACATTAATGTCCTCACTTCTTTAAGTAAATCTCTTTGTGTCCACAAAAATAGATTTTTATGTTGACTGAAAAATTATGAACATAAACGATGACTGATGTGACCTGTTCCGTGTGTTGGAACACAATACAATTAATACAATTCCACAGTACAATTAATCCGTGGTCTTTGGGGTTTGCACCACCGGCACGCAACACGGGCCACAGGGGTCTGTCCATGTGAGAAATGGTCCAAACTTATTGATTCGGTTCTACAAATCAGACGCTAGCAGCTAATTGTTAATTAAGTCAAACATTACGTTCTTTTGTCGGGATACCTATGTAATCAACAGTTGTGACAGATGGTCCAATATTCTTGAAACATAGATACTGGAAATAAGTTACACACGTAATTTTATTAATACCAGAAACATAAGGTTTATGTGAGACAACTTCGTTGGCCAAATTGTGTTAGTATACAATTCCTTTGGCTAAAATAAACCCACATAATTCTGAAATGAAGCAAAAACTTTGAGAAATTAGCATTATTTTAAATATGTCGTGTTATTCTTAACCTGTGTAAGTTATCATTATTCAAACTATAGAATAATGTTACAAAATTTATCTTCCTCGTAAACATGTACGTTCAAACATGTTGATGAGACATAATAAACTCACAAACTGGGTATGAATAAAATATGGAAATATTGAACACCGGAAAAAATTGCCAACAAAATCGAAGTCGAACTGGCTTGTGAGACTTTAAAAAACGAAGCTGTCAAAGTCATGCATGGTTGGCTGCCATTGACACCCCTGCTGCTTCCCTCTAAAATTCCTGCTAATGTTGGTCGATTATGGTCTCTTTAATTCAGGCAATTTATTTTCCTCCAAAAAGCGACCTATTAATCAATGGCGTTGCAACCGAAATCCACAGCAATCAAGTAATGTGCAAATGTGGGCAAACAATAAGTAGGAACCTTGAGAGTACCTGCGATTAAACTCAAAGTGAAATTCTGAGAGGGCGATTGACAACGATGCCCTGGTAATCATTTCCTTCAACTTCTGAGGTAAGCCTCAACACAAAAGCTTCGTTTGCAGCAGGTGACAGCTTCAATAACTGAAACTTTACTGAAAAGTTAAGTTCAATGAATGTGCTCTTTCCTTTCATGGTTGCACCTAGAAAGCAACACATCAATTGATCTGGAAGGCAAATGGATTGATGAAGCAGGCTTGGGGGCTATTGTTAGAACCATTGTAAACTGCTTGGATACAGCATCACTATACAGCATCCATGCAGAACGCCATCGTAATTATTAACCTACTGGCTGCTGATTTGAAATTATTCATCTGAAAAATAATGGTAATGGTCTGCAAACTTAGAAGTCAACGGGAAGGTGATCCTATGAAATATGCGACATATCTCAACGGAATATGAATAATACTATTTTAAGGCATATTGCCATTTCCTAAATAAATAATTCCCGTGTCAAAAACAAGATCTATTGATCAACTGCAAAAGCTTCATAACTATTAAATCCTTTTAAGAAATCATATCATTAGAATTCCTTTTCAGGATCTCGGTTGCAGTGAGTAATTCACCTTTTAAGTTATTGCTTTGGGTTTCAACCAAGTTTGAATGCAAAATAATAGGTAAAAATGAATTACATTACATAAAACATACATGGAGAGGAGTCAAATTATCTTGTGCGACGTAATTACTCTCCAACAAGAAAGTCCTCCTGCGTAAACGCAAGAGGCATACCGCCAACTGCGTAGCCGACCTATCCCCGGGGACTTATGTTCCCCCCAAAAAAATTTCAAAAAAAAAATTCGCCCCGGGTACCCACCCAGTCAGGACTGGGGTACCCACGCCCCCCGGCTGGACCTGGCTCGGGTACCCCCCCACCCCCGTGGACTGACAAACACCTGTGAAACTATTACCTTCCCCCATCCTTCGGATGCGGGCGGTAAAAATATGGGGGACTGGAAACTGGATGTGAGTTGCGTTTTTCCACTCTTACCAAGTTCAAAGAACTCCCAAGAAAAGTAAAGCAAAATATGGTTGCCGTATAAACAGTATTTGTTTGGTTGACGGTTGAAATCCCTAAGCTTGGTCTCGTATTTTCTGAATGAGCGAAAACGGCTGGATCTATTTTCAATTGAGCACCTGCAATTGAGCACCTGCCGAGACGTCATATTTTAGTCTTTCGAAATTGATGACCAAACTTCAAGAGTTAATATAACAATATTGTAAAGGAACATTCGACTGATGAATCATTATGGATAGATTCCAAGTTTTTAAAATGTTACACGCCTTTTCTTGAAATATGATGGTACCAAATTATTCATAAACTTGGCGGCTGTGCCAAACACTGGCATGAGTAGTCGTATATTTTATTGTGAAGTCATTTGGAAAATGGATAACCTCAGCTTGATGAAATGGATCTACTATTCGTGAGAAAGAACCAAGGCATAAAAGCATGCAGTTTAGCAAATGACTCTCTATATACAGGAATGGGGAAATTTATTCCACAAAACTGTAATCATCTTGAAATAAATCCCTCTGTCACTAATTTCTGTTTCAAATAAACGACCGAATTCCTCACACAAGCCCAACAACATGCAAAGCAAGGAGATCCCATTTTGTAAAGTGATTGCTTCAGCTGGACACAAGTTCAATTGTGATTCACAAGTTAAATTCCGCACAGCATTTTATTTATTTTTCTGTGAATACCGCGACGCTGTCGTGTCAACGTTCTATTTTTCTCAGTTTGCAATACATCTATCAATTGCCGAAGCGTCTTCACTTTCAACACATAAATCCATCACCCGGATCTGTCGCAGGTACAAAGCACCGCCCCGCCCATCACGCCCGCTTTTAATGTAATATAATCCTGTAAGTGTACGGAAATAAATCTATATTTCACCTAAATCTTAAAGGCCTGTCCATTTAACTACGTCAAAGTTAGTATTGACAAAATGCATCTTTGCATAAACTGGTTGCGTATCACATGGTGATTATAAGCATCGATAAGTGGATGATGGGTGACACTGAAAAAAGCTGTTGTTCAATATTCTTCATTCAAGCAGCAATTTTTAAGCTAAACAATTAACGTAGTCATAAAAGCCTTCAATAAGTGACCTTCTCACTTGGTAAATCAGCTCCACTGACACAAAATAAATGTTTGAATACCTAATCCGTACAATCCAATTTAGCAATACAATATCTATTATTTAGCTAGCTTCTGCTTGAACGTGCAATAGTTATTATTAATGTACAATTGTGGAGTGGAATCGTTTGAAGTGGTTATCACGGTGCATGCACAGAGTTCATAACCTGTGGGGGGAAGAAGTCTGAATAACTTGCTAGTGCGCCCCGCAACTGAGTGCGGTCTCTTGTGTTCCAAATGAGTAATTACCACCAATTATAACAAATGATAAATTACTTTTCATGCATTACGTATATCCATTGTCTTACTTAGATCTTATAGGTAAATAATGAAGAAAAATTCCGCAATATTCTTTCATTTTCATGACAAACTTATTTATTTTCAGGTGTAAACAAACAACAATTGGCAGTGTGAAAAGAGAAAACAAATGTGATCGTACATTGAACCGCCGAAACCAACCTGACTATCTAGTATTTGGCACTAGTGGAATGGTCATCTGCATAAACGATGTGGATTTCATTGGTGCCAACACCCGGATAGCAGAAATACAGCTGTAGCGATCAAATGTGGTTCAACTGCAAAACAAAACACAAAGCGTCTCCATCACAAACACCATAACCTGACGACGGTGATCCTCTGTGATATTTGGCACTAGTGGAATAGTCGATAGATCAAACAGGGCGATTATCCATTAGTGCCAATTAACGCAATGGATTTTTGCAGCTCTTGGAATAAACTAACGCTTAACTGGTCAATAATAATTGAGGATTCAATCCACATGTTGGGCACGACAGAGAAGTTATTTTACGGATTCCCAAGGAACACGGTAGTGGTACCCTGTCCCTTACGTTCCGAACGGTATCGGATGTAAATATCGTACATTCTACACAATTCTAATGAGGGTACAGGCAATTACTAAACAAGTGATTTATCCAATATCGTTTCACAATAAAATGCGCATTACAGACCCAATTTTCCAAATGATATTACAACAGAATCATTGACAACAATGTCAATAAGGTCGGTAACAACGAGCAGTTCTTTGCATCATTCTGCTCATTGTAAGCCGGAGCCAGTGTACTATGCAACAAACAAAACCAGCGTAAATAAAAATGGGTGTGGTCCACCCATGCTCCGATATGTTACTGATAAATTTTAAAAAGAGCTTAATCGTCTTTTGGTCATAATCGTCATTGTCGAGGGAGGACCACTTACTATTTACACAAGCTTATGACGAGAATATTATTCTGCTTGGTCCAGCCTTTTATTTGCACATGAATTTGGAATAGTTATTACACAGCAGTGGCGTCCCTGGTGCCCCCCCTTAGATCCGCCAATAAACAGCAAGTCGAGAACAGTTAAATTTCCACAACTACATCGTTTTCATTTTGTTAATTGCGTTTACAGGATTACAACAAACCAAACAGGGAACGCCATTTCTAAAAAGAGTCCTATTTCCACAAATTAGTAACACTAGCACAAATATGGTCACTTTACGTCCTGTGGCACATTGCATGAGTACTCTCCCTCCAAACAAAAATGTGAACAGTCCACGCGTCCAACTAATATGTCTCGCCCGCTCCTTCAATATTTGTTGAAAGGCTCAATTCCGGTACCTTTTCATGACATTTTCGAAAGTGGTGGATACCTTGCTAGTTACAGAAACGATCCAGGGGAACTAATCTTCCACAATGGAATCATCAATACTGTAACATCTATGTTATGTGAGGTGTCCATCTAATCAATAGCCATCATAATATTAGTGCTCTTAAGTTGTGTAACATTTATGGCAAATTGACTCATAAAGTCAGTGCAGTCTATACCAGTTTCAGTTCTAAATTGCAATGACAAAAACTGGTAAAGATAGGGATGGCCCACCACCAATTTCCAGCATTTCAGTGTAAAGTTGGCAAGAAAGTATATCTCCCCCGTTTAGCATTCTGATGTACCCCGTGTCCTGCAACTCCAGTGGAGTCCCAGCAGTGTCGCCATTCCTGCATACCCCTGGGATTCCCAAATAGAGGGCCACTGTATTGAACTGCTTTACTTCCTCACCTAAAATCTTCTGTGATGGTATACGGATTGCTGGTTCGAAAATGTCCTTACGCCCATGGACAGGGAGGGGTATCCCTGTCCTGTCCAGGGTGGGTACCCCCTATCCTATCTGGGGAGTGGAGGGTACCCCTGTCCTGTCTTGGAACAGACAGACACGTGTGAAAACACATAACCTCCCGTCGTACTTCATACGAGGGCGGTTACAAGTTAGAAACGTCACTTCTATGTGCAATTAAATTCAAGCATAATTTTGTGACCCTCTAACTAAAATTAAATGTAGAGTCCCACTGGAGACAACACTTACATTTTTCCATACATGAACTTTCTTTCAATCCATAAACTGTATAGTATTGATGTCTCTTAAATGACTTAAAATACGTCAAATAAACGAAACAGGACGATTTTCTCATGTCAACAGCTGGTAAAGTTAATGATTTCAAGGGAATAATGTAAACCTTAATTACAGGGTTGCCACATTTGAGTCCATTCAAAATTCCCTGACATTTCGATAATATTTCCCTGAAAAAATAAGTTTTCCCTGACAATTTCTTTTATTTTTCAATCTGTGAAAAAACAACTTTTAACTGTTATTAATGGCAATTCCCCCACATAACCAGGATTTTTGAAAGGCAAAAAAATTTAACAGTAATAATAGTAATAATCAGTAGACCTTGAGTTTATATTTGCCAAGCAGACATTTACATAAACACAACTCAGGTAGAGCCCTTATCATATGATGGAAGTTTCAATCTAAAGATAATGTCATGACAAAATTCCCTGACAATTCCCTAACATGACATCACAAAATTCCCTGACATGGGCCAAAATTCCCTGACATTTTTTCAAAATTCCCTGACCTGGAGAAAATTTTGTTTTTCCCTGACACGAGGCAACCCTGAATTATCATTATCTGTGCTATTGTTTCTATTCCAGGCCTTGTTGATTATTTTTCTGACGTTGAATTTAACCGAGCTTAAATCATCAAAACCCCACAACTTATTGACTCTATTCTGTACACCAAGGATTTTCTTTGTTAATTGGGCAAAGTTAATTTGATGCATGTCAGAACTTGAGCCGCCACTAAATCTTCATTAAAAAGATATTTTACTACTTCACACTTGAAAGGTTTGGAATTCGAACAATATCATTGCGCAGTACATCTGTTAAAAACACTCTGAATATTCGAATTGTTAAGAAATGATGACACCTCGCTCAACCTTTTCTTCCTATACCTACACAATTTTCCCGTTTAAATAAATACCCCAAACACCGAATGCACTGTGAAAATCTTGGGAATTCTTCGTCAAATTTGTCTGCGCACACGGTAACACAATCTGTAATGCATATAAATGATGTTCTTTGAAATGTATCTCGTTTTATATATTCAAGTTATTTATTCGTGTTAATCTAGCACGTAACAATGATCAATATCTTTCGAATACAATCATACACACAGAAATTTCTTGCTTTAATTTCCCCGCAGTTTAATCAAAGACTTGCATTTATTTTGGTTATATGCACTGATGGTTAGTCTGTACAAAATGATGGTTCACTGACATCACTTTCTTGCATGTCAAAAAATCATGTCGAAGCAAGCTTTATATCGGCATAAAATTTTGGAATTGCTACACGGATTTTTACTGTTACACACAGAAATTTTTATTCAGTGCAAGTATTCAGCTGACAATTGTTAAAAAAAATGTTTACACATTGTGACATACGATGAATAAAACTAAATAACTTAGAAACAGATATTGTTCAAGCAAATTATTTCCAGAATTTCCTCTGTACATGAAGCATCAAAGAAAGACGAGGTCGAATGAGATCAATGCATCGCGTCCAAATGTAGCCTGTCCCAATGTAAAAACTCAGGTTTCCGTTCTGTCCACTTCCTCCATACGTTCATGTCTAATTAAGTTATTACAGCTTTCCAAAGGAGGAACTTTACAATTGGGAAGAGGATGGTGTGTGTCTGATATGAAATGGACAGGGAGTTTGTGAACGGATTCCTTATCATCGTACATGTTGTCTCTTCATCTTTCGCTCCATTTTCGCTTCCTTTTTCTTCTGCTTCTTTTCATCCACTTCAGGAGCTTCCGCAAATATCCACGGTGATAAAATGTTCACCCAAAGCATATAGAGTGCGCGGACTGGCGCAAGAAGCAACAACAGCCAGAAATAATTGGACAACAATGAAAGGATTTGTACACCAGCTGTCAGCAAAATTAAATCCTTGGAATGCTCCGCCATACCCTGCTCCATGTTTAAGTCAATACCACCATCCAGTAGTGTTCCTCCAACTGGATCGTAAGTAGCCTTTGCCATACTCGCCATAAACTTGTAACTGCCAAAATGAAGGGCGGTGGTCACTCCAAACAACATGATGTAGAAAAGTGTGAACGACTCCCAGAACAAGACACATGTTGCGATGAGATACAGGGCGTTTGCGCCACAAATTACATACATATAGAACTTCAAAGTTGCAACATTATCTTCTACTATTTGCTTTTGTCCTTTGGTACCTTGTTTACCTTTGGTAGGTGCCATATTTCCCAATTACTTGATTAATAAAGCAAATTTCAAATTTAAAGTTCACTTTTTGAAAAACCAGCGTGTCCGGAAATGGAACGTGTCACGCGAAATATTTTCCCTAGTAACATTTTTCCCGCGTTACAGCAGCAGATAAATTGTAACACAACAATCTGACAGGTAGTGTTGTATAAACATCACATAAAATATCAAAAAGGTAGAAATGTGACCTAAATTCTTTTTACATTTTCTGTTGATTATTTTGCCTGCAGACCGTTATCTTTCTTCAAATGGACTAATCAAGGACAATGTTGAACTCTTGACGAATTTCAATTAAAAAGATTTTAAATTCTTGTCAAATTGATCACCTGCACAGAAATTGCAAATAAAATAATGATTTCAAAAAAAAAGTAAAAAAAATTCTAAATGTAAAACAATTAGAATAGTTAAAGAAAATGTTAGTGAGATTCATCCTTCCTATGAAAACTAAAATTTTCTTATCACACAAGGAAAAGGAAAACAGCGCCAAAAGAGGAGCTTGCTTGTAACTGGCCAGTTTCCATTTAGTTAATTCGAATTTGTCAAATTGTAAAATTTAAGAACAAATATTAATTCGATTTATTACAACGCTAATCACGAAGCCGGCAGTGTTCACAGATTAGCAAGTCGTCTGGGTTCTAGCCCCAGCATTTTTTTAAAGAATGTGTTTTGTTGAATCTATTTTGAATCAAAATCAAATTGATATAGAACATTCACTTCATTACAAGCATTGATGGAAAAGTCCGCAGTACAGTGGTCTACATGGACGGTTTAAAATCTATTTACTCTATATATATCACGTGGCGGACTTTGATTCCGTGAGTGAAGCCAGAGCTCACTCGCGCAGATTCGGAAGGCGATGGTCTGGTGGGGGTGGGGGCACTCTGTTGATATTATGTTACAGCCTTTCTGGTGAAACAGCAGAGTCAGATCATAAACCCTAACCGACACATGGCTGTCCAATACAGTAGAAATGAACAAAGTCTTAGGAATTACAATACCTCAGTGTGGCTCCTTGGGCTCCCAGCAGATAGTTCACTTGGAGTACCATAAGCGCAGAAGCTTTTAAGTGAGAAGTGTTCCACACTTTGGGAAGAACTGAGCCCTGTCAAGACAGTTGTACAAATCAAGGGTAAGAGAGCACCAAAAAGGTGGCAAAGTGAGCTTTTATATGAGGATGGTTCTTACGTCACTGGTGATAGAGGCATTCCATGCCAACATCACATTTAGGACATCCCCGTGGCAAGCTGGGATAGGGTGGATCTTCCCATGTAAGAGCTTGATTGGATTCACCCTTCCTGAGGTTCATGGAAGATGGTGCAACTTATGGTTA
>JBCAUG010013581.1:0-11020 GCA_038406175.1 Haplosyllis leylae
TAACTATCAATCCTTTGTTTCCTCTGTACCGATATAACACAATCAAAAGACCCCGTGCCCCTTGCAGAAAGCCCCCCCCCACCTGGATCTTTTGAAACATTCTCCAAAATATCCCGTAAAAGCCTAAAATCTTGTCCTGTTAAACTCTACCAAAACTCCTGTAGCATGACTGGCATGGAGGTTCATTTTAGGAGAGAGTTCTAATATGGTACACCGTACTGTCAGGGAGAAGCCTCAGTTCGCCTTCCAGTGCAGGCCTACTACCTGCTTGAAAATGTGAGTGGGAAAGAGGTAGGACTACCATGCTGGTGGTTGCGAAGTCTGCAGGTGTCTATTCTGAGGTACATCTAAGGAGCCCATCACATGCAAAGTGACGGAACGTCCAAATAGACGTCAATAGAGCCTTGTATGTTATCATTGCTGGCTCGTAGAGTCACCTTAGTGGTTACTTCGAGAGATTCGTAACATCCTGTCAAAGGGCTCTTAACACCCAAGCCTTTGGCAGTTTTATGATAATTAAGCCTACTTTAAGCTGGATTTATTGGTTTGGAATTTGTTTGCACAGAATGAATGCTGCGACATCATTGTGGATGTCATTTAACAATGTCACGAGACAACATTTGAACTGTGTTCATGACTCTATTTTTGCTATTGGTATTAATATGCATGGACATTTTAACATCGAAAAGGGGAAAGTTTTTGACAATCAAAATGTGCACAAACTGTAACTAAACCTCACTAATTAGATTCAATTGAAAATCTTTCATTTTCACTTCTTTTTACAAACTATCATTAATTTTACATCGTTTCGAGTTACAAATAAAAGGCAGAAACTGGGGTACAGATTCAATATAAATATATATCTTTATATCTCTGTTCACACCAATAGGAATTCGGGATACGCGTCCAATGAGATCAAGTCTTCAAGGACTTCAATGGAGTTTTCTGTAAATGCTTTCACTGAATTCGCTGAATTCAGTGACAAAAAAAAAATTAAAAATTTTAAAATGAGTAATGTGGGGTTTGAACCCAAGACCTCCTGTGTAAGTGACAGGGATTATACCACTAGACCACAGAGCCACAGGCAATAGAGCAGATCCTTATACTGAACCCAATTCATGCTTCATTGATTTCTCAGATTCCCTGAATTCGCTGAATTCACTGAATTCAATGAAAGTTCTGCTCCGTTTAGAGAAAACTCCACTGTCCTAGAGACAGAGGAGGCGAAGACAAGCATACTGATGTAGTCTTAAATTTCTTAATTGGCAATATTGTCCCATCAGATAATCAGCAACACACAGCTATTGGCTATTATCATAAAAATAACTCGAGAGTTTTCAAACCTGAGACGAATTCTTTCTTTTCATTTCATTATTCTCTGACGAAAGTAGACGAATGTCTGGTCTTCAGCAATCGACTGAATTTCTTCCAGGTAAAGTAGGTGCTTCGAGAATAGGGCAGCAATGAATTTGGTATTGGATCTGTCAGTATGAATTCCATAGTTTTTTTGGAAATTCCAATGATTACTATCTTATGTTACACTGCAATTAAACACCCTCACAGACTCACACAATGACTTGATTTTGACGTAACTCCTATTCTATGTTGCAGCCAATACCTAAAACTTCTGTTCTTAAGTGTTTAATATTTTAAAACCTGGGAAAAATCTATTTGTAGAGCCACTGATTACGAGTGATTGCTGCAGTTCCAACGGTACTTATTATTCATTGAACTTCTTGCAGTTTAGACTTTCATTTGAATCAACTTCTTCAAAATGCAAGGACTGTCAATGTCCAGCTGGAATGTAGCATGTTTTATCTGTGCAAGAAATTCTAATTTTTTTACGGAGTAGATCTAATGTAAAAATGATGGTTCTATTAATTTGCTGTTAACAGATCCTGAACCGATCACAAAACTGACAAAATATTCCGGTTTCTGGGGAGACAACATTATACTCAGTATCAATTAAAACGTTAAATATGATTCAACACAGAAAAAAGAAACTTTCCAAGGAAATGTCTCTTAAGACGTTAATTTAAGATAAATATTTTTGATCTAGTTCATTCGTGTAGACCACTTGAAACATAACTACACTCGTAATTGTTTGAAGAAACTCTTGTAAATTAAGTCAGCGGATGCTTCATCACACACACAGCAGTCCATTGCTCTGGTATCTCACAGCATTTTATCTCAAATCAATTCACATCGACCATTTTTTTCATACGCCCACACCGTCTGCATCAAATACATGAATTCAGTTTCCATTACTGTTTTCATTTGGTTTAATATTGGAATTTTCTCCAATTTCATGTGCAAAAGAAAGGTTTGGTTTGAGTCTTGATTTGACCTACTTTCGAACCATTAAAAAAGATTCAGTTGTTTTTTTCGCAGAAAAAGACACATGCTTCGAGGAAAACAAGCTATAAACCTCCTGATTATCGTTCAACAAAGGACGGAATATCACTGGCATCACTGAATATATGGTATATACGATTGCCCCATTTCACGACCATTTGACCAAATGGTTTGCAATATAATCCCGAAAACAATGGAGTCCTTAGTTTAAGTAAAATTACCGTACCACTTCATGAGACCATGTTGCTGATCAAATTGGTAGGACGTTGATCTCACTGACAATGACTTTTTGTCATTATTTGAAATGATTTGTCATTATTTGAAATGGGTTATGTGCTCATTAAGATGACAATGACGGTGACAGTTTTTGTGATCATCACCTCGTGAGAATACAAACACAAGTTACCATGCGGTCCATCCACTGTGTCAAATACGTGCCATTACTGCAAAAGTTCTCAGCAACAATAAAGTGGCATCAAAAATTTATGACTACTTTCCTGTCTAAGTGTATGCAAATTGACTATCTTTAAAAAAATGACTTGCATGAGACAAAATACTGTAAGAGAGTTCGTCTTATTGGATAAAATGTTCATTTGATTTGTACAAAAACCATCTGTAGTTTCCCATGAATATTTTACTTGCACCAGTAAAAGTTTATTCAGTCATAGTCGTCAATCGAATGAACTATGACGATGACGGTGATTGCACCCAAAGATATTTGTAGAAAACAAAATAGTTAGTGAATATTATCATAATTGAATTCACTGAAAAAAGAGGCGGGCTGGTGGCGTTTCATTCGATGGAATACGTGGACAGATGATTATTTTTGTAATTGAGGGTTCTGATATGACAGAGGACAAGATAATTTTGATTTAATTAATTCAACATGCCATATATTTATGCAGGCTATTATCATCAACTATTAGAATCTACATGTGTCTTCACAAAAATCGTGTATGCCAAACCCACAATGCAGCATCACTATTTTCGATTCTTCAATTAATTGACTGACTAAACTGCAACAAATGGTTTTAATTAGATCAAACTAAATACTGAAATAAAAAGAAAATAAGTGCAGTAACAGAGATCTGTTCAAGGCATAGAACAGAAAGATAGAAATTTTCGAATCTTTATTCTTCTCTCAAGGGGAAATGTTATCTGGACAAGTATCACTTAGGTTCCAAGAGCTTAGACATTTATGCACGCAAGGGAAATGCTTCCCTAAAGAGCACAGTGGGGTTCATTACCTCGTAAACTTTTAGTAAGTATTACGGTTAGTAAGAAAAAGTAAGATGTAGAACTGTTAATTTGGTTTATTGCTGTGCAGACCGACGCTGAAGTGTAAACACGGGTGCGAGATTGCAGGATTCACGAAGACAGCAATAAAGAGCCTCGATAAATTAGGCATTACTCTTCAGCCTGTACAGAGGTTAGTCATTGACATTTACAGGTCAGTTCCTGAATACGACAGGAGCATGTGGGAAGGTTCAGAGGGTAAAATAGAAAAAAAACTATAGGAAAAATATTTGTTCATTTCAAAGTAAATGATGAAAATCTACACAAGTATTTAAAACCAAAAAGATAACATCCAACAACCTCCAATTGCACAGGAAAGTCTGATTCTTTCAACATTATTAGTTATGACATTCATCATTCCTGAGACAATCAAGGGTTTTCTGTGCGAAAAGCACTTCCTTATCTTGGTTGAGGGTAAAATGAGGCTCCTACTACTCTAGATATTAGTGTGAACATTGAAGCTGCTCTACTGATTGCGAACGATTTTACAGCTGCTGCCAAGGGAACAAACGTAAAAGAGTCCTATGTGACTTGTGAAAGACATAGAGTTTCTTGCCTCCAACTGAAATTCCCACAACAGTTACAAAAAGAGACATCTACTTTCATTAGCAAATTTTATCTGATCAAAAGGTATGAATGAAAAAGGTTTACTTTAATAGGCCAAAGTCTTAAAAGACAAATCGACTAAAAAAATAGTAATGGTGGAAAAATGTTTTATCAACACCACCTGCTATTTGCTTTGCCTTAAAAACATCGTTTAGTTGATCATTCGAAACCAATACACAGAGTAAATATCATTTTTCTATTGGAAAAGCATTTTTCTGTAAATTATGCATTGGAGTGAACAATTAAATCTTTAATCATGGATTATTTTCAAAACGAACTGTCTGAGACTCTTGTCAACGTTTCCGGAAACAGTTCTGTGTGGATTAATGGATACATGCATGAGAATAAAAGTGAACTGGATCATACCAATGCATCACAGTAAGTAAAGAAGATAATTTGCTTTTACTAAGGTATCTGTTTTTGACTGCTCAGAAAAAAAGCCTGGTGAAATTTAGAGAACCAATTCGTCTGAAGTGTAGAGATGTAGTCTACACAGTGAGATGAATATCGGCTCATTTCAATAATCACATTGATGTCATTAATTTTTTGTTCATTTTAACCTACAGTTGTGCTTAATACATTTGAGTCCAGATCACTAACAAAATCTCTGTAATTTTGATATTTCATTTAGATAAAGAATTTTTTGCAGCGCAAATAAGCACGCTACATTAGAGTAATCGTTTATTTATGTGCTGTTGGGCGACACAATCATTTGTGTTATCATTCCTTAATAAATTGGTAAAGATAGGTTTTAAACTAAGTATTAATACCGCGACACGTGTATCATATATATGTTATGTGGTCCAAATCCAAGGTTTTCGAGAACAATTACTTATGTGTGTACTCCCCTCATGTTATCATTAAATCATTATGTTTGAAGTCCAGTCAAACCTGTGGGATTTGTCATAATTGGTTATTATCGCAAAAGTAGATCATAAAACGTTCTTGAAAGCCTAGTTTCTTGTTTATCAATTCAGAACTATGTAGAGTAAAGAGTAACTATCTATCAGTTTACTTAATACATTTCTTGGACAATACGTTAGTAGAAAATGTAAGCATTTGACTCAGAATTAAAGATCTTCATGCCAAATATAATTCCATGAATAGAGCTAACAAACTTTTATGCTTCTACTAAAGTGATAAAAATTGATTCATAAATTATTTTGTTTCTATGTCTTTTAATTCAAAACTTGGAAATAAGAACTCTTTTGACACTATGTCTAATGAGAGAATACACATCCATGGCAATGCCATGTCATGTTCATTGCGAATATTTCCATAAATTGGAAAAATATTCAATTTGACGTCGCTGAAATTTGTGTGATGTATTGATCCAATTACAAAATGGTTTCTTGCTGAAAATCGATGGTAATCAACGTTAGTTCTTTGTAAAAACATATTACTCTTAATAGGCAGAGACAATTTATCTGGAGGTGTTAACGTGAGAGTAAACACCAAACCTGTTACACACTGATTTCTTCTGAGCGAAGCTTTTAAATTACCAGAACGAAGATTTCGAAACTAATGAGTCACTGTTCAAAAAGCTCCTCACGGCAAAGTTTATAAATTAATTTCATACAGAGGAACCTAACCCGATTTAATGGTGGTTTGTCTTCTGGAAAGTTTTCTTAAATCGCTATTTTCAGTCTTAGCACTTTCAGGTGTGATTATTTAGTTTCACTGTGTTAGTGTTGCTTGTTTTTGAATGTGTGAGCGAATAGTGTAAGTTCCCATGGTAACCGTCATGAGATTTCAACGAAGAACCGCAGTTAATTTTATGGAGATCTATTTGGTTTCTTTTGGAGGACTCCAAATCTAAATTTTCTTAAAGTAGTCTATTGTAAATACCATTCCGTATGAGTGATCAAGTTTGAACATTGCGGTTTCTGTTGAGGCTTTGCTTGTGGTAAGTATCATTTCCAATTTCAGAGAATCTTTTTACAGCTCTATCTGCGATTGAGAGAAACAACATCTCCTATGTGTTCTGAAAATTGTTTGATATGAACAAAATTAGATACCTTTCAGAATAACTTTCAGAAGAGTTCTTAGATGTAATTGCTGCCCAGAGGAACAAAAAACACTTGGGCAGAATTTTTAACCGATGTAACATGATTTTCACCAGATGTCCTGTGAGCACCGCCGAAAGAGAACATCCCAAAAAATTCTCTCCTCATTCGACTGATCTTCTGAAATTCATTGATAACGGAGCTATGACATAAAATAATCGAAGAATTTTATAAGTTGAATGAATTCATGCTCAGCGCTTGTCGGTGAGCCAAAGTTGAAGTCAATTGTGATTGGCAGGTTTTAATTCTCACCTGTTCTAATACCACTTGATATCATAATAACACCACCGTGAACACTTAGCGTCAACTATAAACAAGAATATATATTTATATAACAATGGGTTAAGTGAAGAATAATAACCAGTACTCGCATATCATTGACAGATTAACATATGTCTTTCTGAAACCATTGTGCGATATAGACCTCCAGAATTAGCACCATAAGTTATTGCCACTCACCTTGATGCCGGTAATTAAATATTACCATTCTGTGAAATGTTTCGAGGAGGGAATTGTATCTGTTCTATTTCATCACACTAAAATTTGGTGCCAATTTAGAAGAAAATCAACCTTTTCAAAAATGCCAATAATATAATTCAATGCAGTGAATAAACTTCTCGGGCGGCTCTGTGTTTCCGGAACAAAAACATCACATATCTCTGATGGAAAACAATATGTCTGATGTTTCTGAAGGACTATTTCCAAGGCATTTCCAATGATGTGCTGGCATTAGAACTGTGTAAACAATTTCTCACCAATGAATGTAGCTTAACGTAGGTCTACTTATCATGAAAGTGCTAAGGCATATTCCCCCAATACCACAGACTCTCTCTTTCAATCACTTAGCTTACTCTAAATGACCTAGCAATAACAAGCCCCTTTTCTGAAAAGTGTGGTCAGCCAAAAATTGTTATGTATTATATGTCATTTAAATTAACATTTTGAGAGCTTTGTTTGTGGGGGTTAATTGTCCAAATGTCTGTCCAATATATTGTTTTTATTGCAAATACATAATTGTTTTTTGACTATTTTTGCAAAACATATAGGGGGTGTTGTACTGGTATATTTCTATATCTAAAATCACAAAAATTACATAGATACTTATTGCTGTTTAAACATGTTTTAATTAATTGCCATAGAAGAAGACATGTAACTGTGCTTAACTAAATATTCTGATTGTAAAAATTTCAAATTTTGAATCGTTATTCCATACAATTTTAACCATACTTTTTAGAAAAAGGGCCAACGGTCTGTTGAGTTTCTATAACTGTCATCAAATGACATTACTTTTGAGGTTTAGTACACTGGTTAATCAAGTATTATGCAGGGTACAACATGTGTCTAAGCACCTACAGGGAGGGCTCCACCCATACCCTAGACCCGTAATACACCGGCCAATAGGAGGCCACTAGATACCCATATATATAGAGCACACTGCTAATAGGGCCAGAGTAGAATAAACACACTAACATAAAACCAACGACTACTCTTTACTCTCGCAAAGAGGTACGCCAAACGCGCACCTTACAATTAGTACACAGACAGACAGCACAAATGGAAACACTATCCACTCCGGCAACAGATGATCATAATCCCAATACTTTGAAAGTTTCATCCTTTAAAGTGAAAGAGATTAGGAAAGTGGCTTTGAAAGCAGTTCATGTAATATAAGGAATTTAACCTTTGTTAGGTTTCCTGATAGCGAGACAACAGACGTGCATAAAAACTCATGTGCTTCTGACAATGTGTCAGATAATTTACTATTTGTATTCTTGCTGAAAAGTTAAGAGATCCGAAATCTAATGCTCACTGAACGTGAAATCGTACACTGACGTCGAAAGAAACGGAATGGGCCGATTATATTGCAGTGTCAATTGATACAGATCCTAGTTTTCCGTTGATTTTAATTTTAATTAATTTGATTAATTAAGCAAATTATTGGAAATTAAACTTACCTTTTGGCCTGGTACTTTCTATAATATTCAGTGGTTAACTAAACTTGAAACTATAAGGTTAGACCACATGAAATAGACCAAAGCCAAAAAATAATTTGGTGGGGACCCAAGTCCAAAATAGTACGTGAATGGACAGGATGAGTTGCAAGTCGCCCCTTTCTACGCCTGTGTCATTGTCAGCGAAATATGAAATATGAAATAATGAAGCTAAATAAGTAGAATATTTTAAAACTGATTAATTTGGCCTATTGTAAAAAGTGTTTAGCAAACGGACTTAAATTTTTGAACAGGGATTTAAATAAATGTTCGGTAACATTTGCAGATCTGTCCATCAACACAACATATGCCTTCTCATTTGGTTGTCTGCACAAGATAACTATCAGTACATTACTACTGTATGTTCAAATGCAATATGAATCAAGAAAATGAACTGTATATGGAACTTAACTTTCAAAACTATTTTGTCACATTATGATGTTGGTAGACTGAGTCTTCCAGACAATACCACTCTGTAGAGAGCCAACCAATTAATTAAACCTGAAAACAAGCGTCAGACAAATTTATATCCTTAAGTAAGATTTAACGGACAGAGAATTGTACATTACTGGGGATTAATGCACAGAGGAGCGAAGCTCTAAGTGCATTGAGGACAGTAATGTACAATGTACAATTTACTTAAAAATAACTCTTTCATTATTGAAAGAATTTTGGCTATTGTGAGGCTAATAACAATGATTTTTGTTCACCACTGCTCATGAGCCTTCTTTGTACTTGGGGTCAATAGTCTGTATTGACGGAATCCTGAATTTGCCTTTTGAAGACCATAAAAAGGCCCAGAAAGTCAGTGAGGCAAAGCAAAGACAATAAGCAGGGGAGAGCCACAGTGGCACGGAGTGAGCCTTCCTGCCAAGGCTCATTTAGCATTCAGTCGGCTGATCATACACATCAATGCAGTTAAATTTTCAGATTATTTGCCAGTTTCAACTCTATGGAATAAGTACTTAAAATAAGATTTTCTCCTTGAACTTTTTATGGATATACTATGGATATGTATCTATGTCCATGCAAAAAAATCAAGGTTGGATTTTAATTAGTTATGGGAGATTTTTTATCTGAAGATGGGCTAAAATCAGATTTAGCAGCACAAAAACCATCTTCGAAAACAAGGTAAAAATTATCAAAATTCGTACTGAAATGTATTCTAATCTATGTAAAAGTTACTAAAATGTGTTGAATTGTTATGCTCTTTCATTTGATATATTACAAGCCATATTTTGTGAAAAAAAAATTCAGTTCAAATATGTCACTCAGTGATGTCACTTTTTTGACAGGTGTTATGCACCCAGCTAGCCCTCATAGGATATTGTATTGGAAAACAATACAAAATCCTATAAGGGCTAGCTGGTCATTAACAACAAATAACGTACAGAGAGAACAAAAGAAATCTCCGCAACCGTGATGTAAAAACAATTAAACCAATCCAAGCTAGAATATATCTAATTTTTTCTGCTCTTATGGTTGTATTCATGACAATAAATTGGACCTAAATGCAAGGGATTGTGGCAGTGAAACTGAAATTGTTTGCCAGAAATAACCCATAATCATAAAAACCAGGCATTCTGGCCATATGTATCTATTAAAATAAATCAAATACAGCGGCCGTGCAACAAGTTGTTGTAATATTGATTAGGAAATGCATTAAACATCGCAGTCTGTCTCCATAAATCTTTCCAAAACGGCGCAGTTTTCATTTATTTGCATTACATTGCATCAACGACGACACAGAACACATTCACAACACTCCTGTCTTGTATTTAAATATATTGAATGGATCCTATGTGAGATTAAATTACCGTGATGATATCATTGTTAAGAGAATCTGTTGTTGTTAAACTTTCCATGACAAAGGCCTTTGTTAAATAGTCTTCAATTTCATGCAGAGTTTGAAATGAAACAGTCAAGATATACTCTAAGTTAGGAATGCTTTCAATTAGTAAAATTAAGAATGCAATGTGCATTCACAAGAGCATTTAATCCTTTCAGACTAAGTCTTCCATCAAGGCTAAAAAAACATGGCAGCTTCCTTTGACTCCCAAAATATCTGGTGCAGCATTTTCATTTTCTCTGTATTAAGATAAGCAGGGTGTCCTAGAAAAAAGGCTACCTGTTTCAGTTTGCCCCGCACTTGTGAATGGCATCATTTTGAACAGTTCCTATTGTGCTTCCGTGCACAATAACTTGCTTAGAAACATCCTTTCATATCGGCAGACAACAACGAACTGTTAAAATATGGTGTTCAATCTATCTTCCGCTAGATGGCACAACATTCTCCCCCGTTTTAAAAGAGTCTGTTCCCTTGGGAAAATGCAGTGTTCTTTTCATCCCCCTTTGCAGTAATTCCTGTTGAAAATGTCCATTTTCTCAGTAAAATCACTATTTTTCACCATAAAAGCATCATCTGTCAGAAGATTATTCATCTCCTAACCATGTTTCACTCACATATTTTCCAATTAAGTTCACAGTAAGTTCCTCAATTCCAAAGTTCAACTCAAGTTCCTGTACACTTCCCATTCAATACTGGTGAACACAAGTTAACACACTATTTACAAATAAGTTCCTTTTAGATGATTTCAGAACTACCAATTGCTGAATTCCTCACAACTTGGAGCTCTGTAGGAATCCCATCTGTAATTCTTCCCTCCAATACACTGCAGATTGACCAATCCTGCATTACTGTCAGTT
>JBCAUG010013592.1:0-11020 GCA_038406175.1 Haplosyllis leylae
AGCCAAATAGGAGATAATGATGGGCCAGGAGGGAAATATAAATAATTCAATTCCTTAATATGAAAAAATAAAGGAATCAGTTGAAAGTAAATTTGGAGGTAACTCCTTATTTCTTATTAATTTAATCAACAATAAAATTTCCAAATGAAAACTTGTTGTGGCTTGACAGATTTGACTAGTTGTAGACAGGTACCTTTGGTTTTATAGACTTGTCATAGTTAAATGTTAAATTCATGGATCGAGTAGTACTTCTTTAGACACTGAATTGTAATAGGTAGTAAACCTTTGTAGGAACAAGTTTAAAAATACCTAAATTAAATGAAAATGTTTAAATTTCATTTGCTTTGTATTGATATTGAATTTATGGCAAATATTTACCTGACAAGAAGACTATCTGAAGAATTATTATCATGTAGAATAATTTTGAGTAATAATCCACCAACATCCAGAAGAGAATATTCAAGAAGAAAACAATACCAGTGTTAGGATCTGGGGTATTACTATAAAATTTATTTTAACAAGTACCATTTTCCATATATTTAACAAGTTGACATCATAATTAAGGCATTCTTGTAGTTTCTGAGTAATATTGGAAACATTATCTGGAATAAAAGTGACAATAAAATTAAAATTACCACTTTTTTCTATTCCTTAGATACTGCTGATCAGTACTAAAGGGTTGCTGAAACCTGTCAGGCCTTATTTCAGGTTTTAACCTGGATAGTGAAATATAGTAATTGAAAATGTTTTTTTATTTAGCTGTTTGTGGTTTTTAAAGGTTTTTTATTTGTAAGATGAGTATTAAATAAACAAATAATGGTTTGTTTATTTTTGGTGGATTATCTGTGTATATTTTGGGGAGATCTGCTAGTTTGTCTGTAATAGAACAACAATTTCACAAAAGCATAAACTAAAAATAAAACATTTTTGCTCCCTGAAGCGATTTTTTAATGTGATATGGTACTGAATTTGAAATAACATATATCACACCACACCTCCAGTTGACCAGAAGAATAATACTATTATTGTTAGTACTAATAATTTACTAGAAATTGGAGTATTTCTTATTATTTTCTTGTTTTGATCTACATTGGGCAATTAAAGATGCTCCCTTAATGTGTGGTGACATCTATTATTATTTTATTCAAAACTTCCACCTGGTGTGAACCTGAGCATGTGTATTTGTTGTTTAGGAACTCTTCATTCTTGTTCTTTATGCTTATTGGCTACCGACCATCTGTCCCTTGAGCAAGGTCTTTAGCCCCAAGGGTAGCAACTTTTTTACTGATCTCAAGGGCAAATAAATCTGATATTCCCCACAAACAGAGTGTATGTAACAAATTTATCCTACAAGCACTGAATAATATCATAAAAAAGTAACTATTTAGTAGATCTAGCTCTTTCCTCCATTTGCAAAGGGCTTCCCCAATGACAACATCAGGGGATTCCCTTACTGTGATTGGCTGATACAGTCATGTGACTTGTTTTGGCGGGAAAATTAAATATGCAAGGGAGACAACAATTTCAAAATGGCTGAGTTATTACCCTCTCCATTAAAATCTATGTATTTCTGGCGGGGGATAACAGTTTTAACACACCCCGCTAGCCTTCCATTCAAATGCATTGGAGCGCCAGCGGCTTGTAGGATAATTTCTGTGGTCAACTGAACTAAGTCTGTAACGGTGACAAATGTAAGTTTAAACACCTATGGGATCTAGCGATGAAGGCGAACTATATCAACCATACTGATGTATCATCCAGACAAATTGAATAATTCACGTTGCTCTCAGATATTCATATCCACCAGGAACAGGAGAAATGCACAATTATGGAAGTGATAGTAACAAGAAATGTAATCTAGCTTCATTCATATGGTTTCTCACAATCATCAACCTTCCAGAATTTCAACTGTTAACAAAAACTTGCTGCTAAACGACAACTTCTTGCTTGAACGTACAAGATCATATTTGTAGCACTGTGGAAATCTACTCTCAGTTAAGCTTTTCTGACAGTCTTCATGTAATTTAAAATGTGAAGCAAAAAATAAATCTAGTCCATATTTTTGAACAATGGAGTACAAACAATTTTAAAAAGGTTTGATCTGATTTGGTCAAATTTTCCACTGGTTCAGGTCGTTAAACCTTTAGTCATCACACATGCTTCAAAGTAAAGAGAACATATTTGTAAAATTTTATTCCCATAGTAATCTGATTTCTACCACAGTTTCTACATCAACATTTTAATTTGCTCTGGGAGGGGCTTCAACATTAAATTAGTGTCGTGGGAGTTTATAGCAAATGATGAAAAATAGCTTCTTGTCACAGATTGTTATGATTGTGATCTCGAAAAGACGAGGGATTAAAGGCGGAAATTGGTAAATCCCTGGTGACTGAACCATCAGTTGAGCTTCTCAGATACAATCAAACACCCAAAGAATCGGGCTCATTGTCATTTTTAGAATAAAGACAATATATAAAAATCAATACCCATTTGTGTTTCTCATTTGAATGGAATTTCAGGATGATACTCGATGTCACTTGTAGTTTTTGAAATCAGGGAATGTTGGAAAGATGAGGAGATAAAGTGACATTTAAAGGAAGAAAGCGGTTTGTTGGAAATGATACGAATGTGTGTAAACAGCAGTTTGGAATATTTGATAAGACGATTTATCAAAATACTCCATTTATGAGGGTATCAAGGTGAGGAGGAAAATAAGTAGATATTAGATTCATCTGTCACGGTATGACGAGTCACCTTGCATTTTGCAGAATGAGGTCATTCTGTCAGGCCCAACTAATGATCACAATTAACACAATGACAACTTATTATGCAAAGCATTATTATAACATGAGCACTCACGAGTGCGATGTATGGATTTGCTTAATTTAAAAATTTAGACGGTAAGTGATGTATATTTTGACACTGAGTGGCAAACGTAAAATGTCACGATCCTAATGAATAGCATCGTCTCAGCGGACCTTTTCCAAATTAGCTGTTTTGTTCGAAAAAGGAAATGCTTAATGAAGTCAGCGTATTTCAGATCACAGAAAATTACAATAAATGAAACGATAAAGGGGTCAGGGATGTCATGGGACTTTTTCTAAAACAAATATAAATAGAGCATGTTTTTCTATGTTTTGACCATAAGGCCAGTGAAACGAGAAGTCCCCCGTGATGAGAAAGCAAACATTTCTGTCCAGCTGAATCTAATCAAGCAGACATTACCAGACATCATTACTAACGGTTTTTTTATTCTCTGGGAAAGAATGAACATACAATTAATGGAAGGGATTTCCATAATAAGCCCAACATTATGGCCGTTCTAATCACTGGTGTGATGATTTCAAAGTAGTGCATAATTTTTTTTTCAAATTCTACAAGAACGGATCATGAAGTTGAATAATCGAGTTTTCCCACCTAATGTTGAAAGTTTTAAACTTTTGCAATCCACGAACAGTGCAGGTGCATTCAGCAGATGTTATTAAGTTCATTGTACAGGATAAGATTATTTTGCGCAAATTTCACTCACACAAAAGGAAGTGATCGATTACTGATAGGTGATCAATTCCAATCACTTTAATCAAGGTTAACATGCTTTTTGGTCATTATTTCTAAATTTATCTCCAAACAAATGCACGGACATCAAAATGCTTGGATTACAGGGGAATAATTTACAACGGTAATTTTCCCAGGTGAGGAATGAAAAAAGACTTGTATCATGAAATCGAATTACATTTGGGTTGATTTACCTCCCTCTCTACTAAATATGCATTTCCTTTGTAGGAAGCAGAAGGATGTTACGGCTCAAATAGAAGGAGTCACTTGGTTCGTGTTTCATGTTTTCCGAATCTTTTGTGTCCTGTTACATTGCCATGAACATATCCTAATTTATTAAATTGTCAGTTCAACTGAGGGGATGTTTTTGTTCCAGTTTACCTGCCAAGATGACAAAAAAACTGATCTTATCAAAATTGTTCCAAGTTCACTGTTTTCAATTGGCACGCTTGGAAATTCAAAAATTTAATAGGATTGGAACAAGGCAAAACCAAAGAATAAATTGGCCGTGAAGGTTACGTGAGGCGATTTAAGGTCAATCGTCATGTAACCTTCTTCAAAAGAACAAAGCCATTCGATGTTTGTTCATCAATCAACAACCACGCTTCTCATCTGAACAACCACGCTTCTCATCTGAAACACCGGAACACATCGTACGAGCCTCATGAAGATTATTGTCCTAAAAACGATACCAATAAAGTTGGAAAGAATCTGAACAAACACAGATGGTGAACAAGTCATGATTACACAAGCGCTTTTAACGACAGACACCACAAATAAATGGCTCAATAGAGGAGTGAAAAAAGAACGTGGCACAGTGGGGGAAGGGAGTATTGAATGATGGCTAATAACACGTGATGTAATGATTTACCTTATTTTGATTCTGTAAAGCAGCATTTTCCTCAGTCAGCCTGTCCCTCAGTATTGCTGCCAACTGTATTTTGGGGAAGGACACGATCGCCCTTTTTCCTTCAACGTATCCATCATTGCTGATTTTCTGCTGCTGTTTTTCCTGAGCTGCTTTGGCAACTTGTTGATCTCCATCAGAGCCTTCAGTAACACTTGATGCATCGCTGTATTTTTTATCCTCCTTATTTTTTATATCCTCATTGCTCGTTGTGCTACTTTCATCCGTTGTTGTGGCACAAGTGGTACCGGAAGTAGTTACCGATGTCACTTCTTCCGGTTCAGCGTAATCGTGGTGCAGACTAGTATCCGCATTTTTATCCGATTCTTTCGAAGAACTTTGAGATTTCAAACTAGCTTTATCCTCGTACAACGCTTCCTCTAGCGTAAAATATACTGACGCCCCACCTTGTTGCCTCAACGTCAGGACAGCATCCAAAATTTCCTTTCTATGTCCTTCTTTGGTGACACCAATGGCATCTAGATCAGCTTCACCTATTTGTTTACATATTTCCAGATCATCATATCCGTTATCGAGAAAATCCTGAGTGTATTGCACCAGCTCCAGTGACCTTAACCATTCCTCAATGATACTGGATTCCTCCATTGTAAAACAAAGTAATCCAGTACAATTAATAAATCCGGTACAAAGTTACATGTCATATTTGCACCATGCTTCTTTTCACTCTTTTGAAGCTGTCTGTAGATCCACTTGCAGTTTCATTCACCATGTGGGGAAAGCTGTGCTCCAATAAGACAGCAATAATACAAGGTGCAGTCTCCCAAAATCTACATCTTCTGGAAAAGACCGTCGATACTAATGCTTGTTTTCTCTTCACACGTACCATACCAATCCATGTTATAATTAGTTATCCACAGAGTAACAATTGTACATCAAGGTTTTTTCTTTACACGTTTACATACACACATAAGACGCAAAAGTTTGGCATGACATTCAAACTCTTTTGTTTGTCATTACACGGTAACAACAGTTGGCTTTCCGGTAACTTTTCTAGAGAATCCAGGGATAGATTTACACGCTAGTAATCAAAGAACGAGTTAAAAATAGAAAATTAATGCAACAATCATTGGACCTTGAACCCTTAAGACACGTACTGTCAAAGTCACCATTTTTGTATTGTTTAAAATGGGTTCAATGCAGTCCTGCGGTTCTGTTTACACATAACGTTCCGCTCACAAAAATCGTGATGCTGACGGTAAGTGTAAACGAACCCTTAGAAACGGTGCTCTGTAATTAAAATTGCCTTGACACCGAACATTAGCGCGTATGGAACAAAATGAAAAGCTGCTGCAATACAAGACAAGTCTTCTTTTTCTCTGTGACTAAGACTAAGAAGTGGGGTCTATCAAAAAGTGACGAAACTCCACACGCAAACCACATTCACTCCTATTAGCACTAATTTGATGCTGGAAAGGAATGGTCGGGTGCTAAAGACTACTATTAATCTTTCTCACACCATGTTACATCTGGGCTTTTAGTACCTAGAGACAAAATATACGCATAATTATGTTATGATGCATTTGTGTCCAAAAGTTTTAGACAGCTTTACCGAATAATTTCCTCTCGGGTGTTGCCGAAGGTTTTTTGTCTGTGGCATATCCATATTTGATTTAATTCGAGCTGTCAGCGAGAGTCACATTGCTTTGTTTCATGGGGTGTAAAAACGTAGACTCATTTAAGCTCCTTACTCCACTGTTTTGCTTCCTATCACTCTAGTAAAAACAGTCCAGTAGGATTTTAAAGTTTTATTAGAATTTACATAACGCTGTACAACATAAAAATAGAATTTTTAAATGCATTTTTGGCTTAATTATGTCATTGAATTGCCTATTCGTACATATCCTGGTACATTTCCTGCCCAATTTTAATGTACTGTTCTTTTTCAGCAGGAGTCATTTTGGCCACCATATCTTCTGTCACTTCATGGTAAGGCACTTTCGTACCTCCAAAACTGACTATGGCTTCTTCTTCATTGTCATCATCATCATCCATTTCCTCTACATCTCCACCACCACTGACATCTGAAATTATAGACACAGGGGAAAGTTAGATACGTAAACTACCTCATGCATCTAAATTTCACCAAACCGAGTTGTGATATTCGTTTTACTAAGAAAACAAGGCTGCATAAAGTGGCAAATTTGTATCGTAAAATTGAGGGGAAAGTTCAAATAATAAATGCTGTCGTTTCAAATAAAGAAAATAAGTATAACACACTCTAAAGGGACCACATCAAGTTGCCCATTATAAATCTTCATCAGCTGCCTACTTAAGGAATCCCTTGTTACATTTGAAAATTATCACAGGCTAAGAAAGGAAATGCAGCAACACAAGCTTGTAATTTGGTCACAGGGCATCTGCAGGTTTCTGCATGAAGATTCCTTAGATTTACGAGACCAAAGTGGACAGTCTCCATCAATACTGTAACCGAAGATTGCCCGGGCTACCCTCCGTTTTACTCGCTAATCAAGTTTACCTCTCAAGACGCGTTTTATTTTCTTTTTGGGTTTGTCTAGGAACTGAAACTGGTGTGAATTGAGGCGCTTCAAATCTCAGCTTGGAATACCAAATCCAACCCTCACTATGTAGAACTTCCTTGCTGTAAATTTGACAATTTAGTGGAACACCTGTCATCCAGGTGACAAAATATTTCCTTTGAACAATCACAGATCGGAGACCTTTAGGAATTACTATGTACCTGAATGGACTGGCAGTTCATCATAAGTTTTTATATCCATTTTACCAGGAAGAACATTAATTAAACCCGAGCCTTCCTGTAAATGGTTCATCCTAGATCACGAAGCCAAAATTATTTTCAAGAACCGTTTACAACGTTTTCTTTAAATGCTGAAAATGTTTTTGAGCGAGTGGTTCGTTTGTAGCGTTAATCTAAAAGTACTATTGGTCGATGAAATATTCAAGACGGCGCATGATTGGCAGTGGACAGGTTGACCACATATGGTACTCACGGGACTACTTTACTACTGGTGGGACATGCGTATGAATTCATGATCGGAACCTTGTTGGGTCATTTGTATGTGTGTGCAAACTGATCCCTTCATCAAGCGATAAGTCATGTATTAATTAATAGTAACTGATCCTGTTAGTATGAAAAATTACTCTACCCTGCCACAAAGTTTTTTCTATCTTAATAAATTAAGGCCAATACCTAGAAAAGGAGATAAGTTTGTTCGTCTTTAAGCAAAAGGAAAAAAAACAGCTGTTACGTTTGTTCCACATCTACAATTACAGGTACCATCGAAGACTTCGATACACACAATTCCTTCATTATATTCTCAGCAATCAGCAGCTCCTTTCTATTTCCTGTTGGTCCACTCGAGAGGGTGAATAAGGTGACCAAGAACAACTGGATGTAGAAGAATAAATTTTTTATTCTGCTAGGAAAGCGCTAAGTTGAATTTGTGAGAAGAGTTCGACGATCCCTCGGATGAGTTACATTACAATGGCAATTTAACCTTTGTTTCCCCAGTTTGCTTTACGTACCAAATGTGAAACATACACCCACCTCAACATCTACTCAATCGAAGATAACGATGGGTAGAATCAGTATACTTCTGTTAAGCAATGACTTAGCGATTTGTCAAGGGGTACAGTGATTAAATATTCGCAAGCATCATGAGCAAACTTCGGTTGGCGATTCGTAGCTCTTGTTAGACTGTGCTTTTTGACGACCAATCTTCATTCACTGCTGAACAAACTTTACAAGGTCAAAAACTTTAAGAAACAACAGCAAACCTGGTCTCGTTTCCTCCGAATATTAAATTCTAATTGGCGCCTGGTTGAACAGAATTCAACATGTTCTAGAGTAACTGAGTAAGATTGAATCGGCGATTTCACGCGACAGACGACCAAAGGAAGCTCCTTCACAGAAATTCAGCCAAAGAAGAGCCTTCATCGTTGCAACACGGGTTCCCTAGCAGAAAGTTCACGCTAGTTGACTTCGTGATATTCCTAGCAAATATGGGCCTATGAAGCTAGTTTTCGGTTTTCTTATTGTATAGAACTACAAAAGCCACGACAACAGGATAACCTCATTAGTTCACCATTAAATTGATTCTCAGCTATCACGTTTCCCAGGTCTAGTTATGTCCCAAATTGGATTAGGATACTCATTTACTTGACCCTACGCTAATGGCTAAGCAAAAGATGAGCACACACTCTACTTGGTATGCATAGTGCTGGTCGCAAGTGTCTCTGGGCTACACTAGTATTTACCACCAAGGAACTGTTTTACAGGCTAGAGATGTACAGGCTTATTGAGTTAACTCTCCTGATGAATGGCGCGTCCATAGATTGATTACTGTAGATACGAGGTGTTGTGCAGGGAATCAGAAATAGGCCCACTTCTCATGAACCATCTAGTGTTTGTGGACACTGAAAAGAATTCTAAAATAGCGAGCTGCATACACACACTTTCACTTAGGCGCGTTAAATCACGTTACTTTTAAAGAATTGTGATTAATTTTTCTGTTTCGTTAAAGTTTACTCATTTTGCTTTCACTTGCTGTTGTTCGACAATTGCCTACGGTCACTTCACCGTGACTATGCGGGACTGAACTGGTAACATACTGCTTTAGGTCATGCAAATAGCTTGTATAGTATTGATATTCAAATGAAATGAATCAAAAAGACTACATTCCATGTATTCGCAGTGGTTCAAATTGTGTTAAGTGGTATTTGTGTTGAAAGCATGATAAAAACCTGGCTAAGCTCGATTGGTAGATTTCTTTAAAGAATGACGGAAAGCAAAATTTACACTCGACTCATTTATCCATCAGATGCTTAGGGAAACAAATATGTTCCCAATACACTTCTGAAGTCCAAGTGAGGTACCACTGGTCTGTAATGTGAGGTACTGCAGATCTATTTCACAAAACTAAGTACAATTACAACTGTACCAATTTCGCCGCTTTCCCGACATTCGTCAGCTTGATTTTCTCTATCAACTGTTTTGTATTTTGTGACACTTGACTTAAAGGTACCCCTGAAGTTTTAAATTCTCATGAAACCTCACCGTCTGCGGTAACGAACGAACAAAATTTGCAGCAGATCTCGCACATCAGACGAAAAAGGCAAAACGTTGAATTCATTTCATCATCCACAGATCGACATTCAATGCTTCCATCACAAAAACCCAACTTGTTCAGGTAATTTCAGCGAAAAACTGACATCTCTTGTTGAGATTACATATTTCTTGATAGTACATTTAATCACTTCAATGCCACAACCGACACTTCCACAAGAATGTGTTAGGATGACCAATGATTCACACGTCAAAGTGGAAATATGGAAAGTAATTGCGTTCAGTTGTTTCACCTACATCACTTTCAATCGAAAAGAATTGTCAACATGTTGCGAAAAAATCGAAAGAAGTGTGAACAACGATTGTTCTACAGACATCGGGAGATGCAGGAGGAAACACCTGCCCCGTCCCTGGGTGAAGCATAAGGTTTGTTGTTCTCCGATGTCTGTGGCAGGTGAAACGTTTTCAGTCACCCCCGCCAGTATGCCCCCCCCCCCGGGGCATACAAAATCAGAAATTTCTGTTTTCAATCACCCCCCCCCGATTTGAATCACCCCCTTCCCTTTTGATAGTTAACCAGATTGCCAGTTCATCATTAAAGACTGTAAAAGTTGACAAAACTTACAGGCACTGTTTTCACTTTTAGAGTCAGTGGCATCACTTTTTACAGTTGGTGACCAAACTTACAGGTGTTGTCCTGTGTGTACCAATGGAAGTTCCACCACTGACTGTAAAATGTTTCATCACCGACTGTATAAGTGCAAACAGCACCTGTAAGTTTTGTTAACCTTTGTATTAAAACGGGGGGGGGGCGACTATCTAAGAAGGCTGCAACTGTTTCGGTATCGTTGTTGTAGTCTGTTATGACACAGAAGTATTTGAAAAGATGATACTTTACTGAAAATAATCGTACTTCTTACCATAAGACAACTGGACAAGTTTGGCGACATTATTTAGATTCTGCACAAGAATTACAAGATCTCAGAAAATCAACTGAGATGGTGAGACCTAATTTAATTCATATTTTACTTGATCAAGGTTGGCACCCTTTGATCAAGATAAAATTCCCTTTCTTTTTCCTGTGATTTCTTCAGCCTTAAAATATAACATTTTTTCTACTACCAGTGCCCACAGAGAGATATAATCGACTTTCCCCTAAAATAGATCATTCTGCCAGAATTGTAGATCCTTCTGCCAGAATTGTATTCGTTCAATGAACTATTGGATCAGTTGTTGAATTAAGTTTTTGTTAAAAATTTGCCAAAGATTTCACAAGGTTTTGATGATACAATATTGAATGTATGGTAAATTTTTATCAAATATTTGGCAAAGTTTTATAAAACCATAAAGCTTAATGGCACCATAAGTGATCCCTTGCCTGCTATTTCAGGTGATGAGCAAGATGTTGGTCATAAAAACACAGTCAACACCTACTTGTTTTACCAAGTGTGCAAGGTACATGACATAGACCAGTATGCCAATGCAGAGAAGTC
>JBCAUG010013603.1:0-11020 GCA_038406175.1 Haplosyllis leylae
GAGTAATGGATACCAAAGGAAAGATATTTATGTTAACTAACTGAATATCATTGAAATTCCATCCGAAGACAATCATCTGTTGGCAAAAAAAAAAAAGAAAGTGAAAGACGTGATACTCAGATTCGTGAAAACTACAATACAAATGGAGTAAAATTATTCCAAAGTTTTATATTGAAAAAATTCAATAGTTCAATGTTGGAAAAGTATTATTAACTTATAAAATAATTTATTGGATCAACATTTAATTTTCCCTTGCTGAATTAAGCATGCATGCTGTCCTCATTAGTGTTGTTTTAGAATTTTCGTATTTTCCTTGCATGTGCATTGTAACTTAGTTTAACCTGGCGGGGAAATTGTGCAAAATGTGTCACTTCCGGACGGCCATACTTTACAGTCTGCATTGAAATTTGAGTTACAATTTTTTTTTGCATTAATAATGCGAACAATAGAACAATTTGAACTTTGGAAATAAAGGTAAGCATTTGACAAATATCCATAGCATCTTATGGCATTGTTTGTTACCAATAAATAATTGAAAAATAAAAGAAATCGAGTGAATTAAGGGATAAATTGACATCGTTTCAATGTTGTCTGTAATCTAGATCTAGATTTGAAAGACACAACCTCAGTCATTGTATGTAATTGTAATTTTTTTAACATGAAATGATTTGCTGTTAATAAATATCGCAAACTGTACACAGTGTATAATTGTCTGAAGAAGTTAGTGAAAGTTAAATTTTATTTTTTTTTAAATTAATGAATGTAACTTAGATAACATCTAAGTTACATGAATGGTGGCATCAATGAAATGTGTTTGAAAGAAGATAGATATTTTTCAGATGTGTTTTGCAAAAAAAACGTCGTATAGAAAAGAACTTAAAGCCAAATATGATGAACATGATGGCAATATCAGTGAAGACAATTCAAGCACCCCGACAAACCCAATTCCAGTAGATATACCTGAACATGTTGACAACCCATTGCTACACAAAGAAATTCATGATGGCATTTGTGGTCACATATATGAGACAAAGGATGAAATAATCTTGGTCTTGACAAGTGAACCGGAATCTGAAGATATAGTTGACCTTGAAAATATGTTAGAGATTTGATGGAAAAGTAATTATGTGTTGAAGTCATTGTCCTTATGCTTTTCGTTGCACTGTGTTTCATTGTGGTTGTTCATTCATGTTTTTATCAGCTAAAGTTATAAATTAATGTCTATAAAATTTGAATAATACTACTTATGCAATCACAATAACAATACATAATTATGTTTTAGATGGCATTCAACTTCAGTAACCCATACAATTTTCCATGGCCTGGTGGATACCCGCCGAATGCTTTTGGTCAACACCCTGGAGGAAACAGACCACCACCACCACCTGGTTTTTCACCTGATATGCTGTATTCTGCACAACCAAGGTTTCCAGGGATGTTTCCTTACGGTATGCCGTATCATAGTCAAAATGGGGATCATCAGTCTTCACAATTTGGAAATTGGAATTATCCTTTTTCACATGAGGCCTTAAACAGATTCCCCCACTTACTGCCAAACCCAAGTAATTCTCAAGTGCCAAGTAACATGAACAATTTCTTGCCAGCACCAGTAACTGTCAATTCATCCAGTCAATTGAATATGCAAACAAGTAACCAGTCATTACTGAACAATACAGCAAATAGCTCTTCAACTGTAAACCAGACACAAAGTGTAAATGCGCAGACTTTGGACAATGACATTGTGAGTAAAGTGTCAAATTTGCTGTTGGAATCAAAAGCTCTTCAAAATGCTTTGTACATGCCAGTACAATCAGATGCTACTAAACCTGTGAATGCAGATCTTGTAGTGCCAAACAATTGTGCAATAACCGTTGAGAGACCAGAGGTTTGTACTGATAGCGCTATTTCCGAGAACAATGCATCCACATTGGAGAAGATAGTTGCTGCTACTTTGAAAGTTGCTGGACATGGTAACACAGCATGTCAGGATGTGAATTCTCCATCTAAAAATACGAATTCTGTCAGGTACATGTAATTCATATTTTGTGGTATAAATTCATAAACAAGTACTTCAATATATATGTAAACATTGACAGCAAGACTGAAAAAATGTTAATTTGACGTGTAAACTTGTAAAGTTTTTGTGTGAATTTAATTGTACATAGTAAGTTTATAAATGTTTCTTTTTAAACAGTGCCTTGTCGAGGTCAAGCAGTGGTAGTTCCACAGATTTGATGAGCACTCCAATGAAAGTACTCCAGAAAGATAAGTCTACGGGTGAATACATAGTTAAATTGTCACCACAGGATTTCGATCGTATTTCCAGCCAAAATGTTTCAGCAAGGTAAATAAGAACATAGGCTTAATAATAAATGTATTCCAACTTACATCACTATATTTGGTAGAATTTGACATGAGAATTATGTTATGGAACCCATGTAATTGCGACTTTATAAATGTAAGCAACTCTGAGCTTGTAATACATTATTAACAGCTTTGACGAAGGGGAAGATGAACCAGATGTGATGGACAGATCTTGTTGCAGAAGATTGCTTAAGAAAGAGAAAACCGAGGAACAGGTCATTCGCCAGCGTGGTTACACAAAGAATTATTACAAGAAAAGAAAGGATGATCCAGAGTAAGAAATACTGTAGAGAAATAAGAGGTCTTGAATATACAGGCTTATCCATGAATATTTTTTGGGTCCATTTTTGTTCAATAATAAAAAAATTGTGCCATGATTAAATTATTATGTAGATTCCGGGAGTGGAACAGAGAGAAAATGAGGAAATGCAGAGAGAAGGCAAAACAAAACAAGTCACAGGACCTAAATGACACTGGAATATATTGCAGGTATGTGACAGAACATTAGAATAATAATATTTCAGGAAATATTTCTATTTTGTCTGTCAGTAAAAATTTGATGTAACTTAGATTTTTATGTCACTTAGATTACATGTAACTTAGACATGAATAATGGTTGCGAGGCATTGTTAGATAGATAGATACATAAGATTTCCTTTAAGTTCTTTAAAATTTCTGCTTTTTTTTTGTTTTTTTGGTTTTACATTTTCCTATTTTTGTGGCTGAGAATTATTTTGTTTTATCTAAAAAATAGTACGGATAAGGAAACACAGGATGAAGATATTGCACCATTAGAATCAGAAATGATATTGGATAAGCCAAGAGGAATGTCTCCCGAGGAAAAAGTGAAGGAGCAAAATAGGATTCAACAATTAGCTTTTAAGGCCAGAAGTAAGATGCCAAAAGATTATAAGTCATTCTGCTTGGTAGCAGCACATCTTGTGAAGAACGCACACAGGTATGGGGATAATGAAACAGCAAAAAAAATTAAACTTGATGTTGAAGGTGAAGATCAGAAAACATACGAAAAATCCAAAGAAGATGTAACCACTGAATGTGCAGAAGTAAATAAAAAATTGAGGGAGATCAGAACTTTAAAGTGGCAAAATAGAATAAGTGAACAACAGGCATTGGTCAGCAAAACTAAGGAGCAATTTGGGACTTACCGTCAAATAGCAAAATTGTCTGGCACTCCCTTGAAAACTGTGCATGAGTACCCAAAGACAGAGACCATAAGGGAACATCTAGAGCAAAATTACGGAAAGAAGAATTTGTAAATTTCATGATGCAAGATACTATAACTTTCTGTAGCCCTTGTAAAAAATTTGTAAAATTTTATGTAAAAAAAATTTATGATGGATACCTGGGCAGAAATATATAAGAAGTATGTTCAGCAACCTGAGTACCACAAGCATGGCATGATTTCATTGAGTACTATGAGAAACTACAAGCCCTCCTTCATTAAATTGTCTGGGTCTACACCACTTTTGCAGTGTTTGTGTGACCACTGCGAGAATATTGAATTGATGATGCATGCTCTAGTCATTGCAGGTGTTAAAGGAATTCCTGCAAACAGGTATTTAGCAATAGAAGCAACTTTATGTGATACAAGCACTGGGCAGTTCGGTACAGATTACAAGTTTAAGAAGCATGACTGCATAAAGCGTTTATGTGATGACTGTGGCAAGACGAAATTGAAGGAAGTACTGGAAGTGTTGAACGAAGATTTGTTGAAATTAAACAATACCGTTAGCTGGCACAGATGGGAGAAATGTGATGGATTCAGTGCTCCACAGAAGTGTTTGAAGAAGAAACCACTGACGACTGCTCTCAGAGACTTTCTTGATTTGCTAGAGGATCTGGCGTCACATTGCTTTCAATCTTCGTGGCATCGTGGTATTTTTGAGTACATGAAAAAGAATTTACCACCTCGTGTCCTACTTCAAGTAATGGATTTCACAATGAACTTTAATAATTGGTACCAAGACGAAGTGCAAGCAGCATATTGGTGTGGCACACAAACCACAATACATGCTACTATCAACTTCTTCAGATGTCCAAGGAAAGGCTGTTCTCAAATTGTGACCCTAGCTCTAGTGCATATAACCGATGACCTCAAACACGACAGCTTTCTTGCACATGCAACTCAGAACCTTACATTCAAATACTTAGTTAATCTGGGTATTCCTCTTGATTTAGTTATTCAGTTTTGTGACAATTGTGCATCTCAATACAAGAGCCGAAGGCCATTTGCCGAACTTGCCGGCAATAGCTTAGACATTATTCGAGTTTATTTCGGTGAAAAACATGGGAAAAGCCATGCAGATGCATTATTTGGTCGTCTGAAGGCCTGGATGACCTACAACATACGTACACGTCATTTCGTGGTGAAGAATGCACACGATTTCTTCAAATTTTGCAGAGACTGTTACCAGACTCCACCCGCAGAGAAGGAATGCTGCCAACACTATCGTGTCGAATTTGAATTTGTGAGGCCGAGTGATATTAGACGTAGTCAAGATTGCGATTTGGACAAGCGAGTAGATAAGACACATGAAATCTACAGCGTGCGGCACACCCCAGAACCACTGCAATTAAAGGTTAGAAATGTGCCATGCTTGTGTCCTCCTTGTATCTCTGAAGAACGCCAATGCTGGAACAATGAACACACTGACCCATGGAGAGTTGTCAACTTGGTACCCCAGAAAGGTTCAAATAGGAAAAAGTATGAGAAAAGAAAACGTCCAGATCACAACACTAGAGCACCTGTTCGTGATAAAGAACTAGTGGTGGAGAGCAGTGACAAAGAATTGCCTGATATTGTTTTTGAACCAAAACAGAGAATCAGAAAACTGAAGGAAAAGAAGAATCAGAAGAAGTCACAAAAAGAAGACAACATTGATGCAACCACAAGAGCAGATCCAGAGCCCACTACAGGTCATGAAGCTGACCAAATTGAAGATGGAAATGAACTGATTGATATCTGTGAAGAATCATCAGAAGAAGTTAGAATGGCAAGAGAAAATATTTTGATGAACGAGCAGAAAAATCAAGGGAAAGTAACCATTCCACAAGAGTTGAATATTGATGAAGATTCTGTTCCTGACTATGTTTATTGGTACAGCATTCTGTCAGCATTTCAAAATTGCTGTGATTTTCACCAGGTGGTAAGCCTCGTCCTGGATCTCAAGGCAAGAGGTATCAGAAAAATGGCGATGCAGAAAGAAGCATATTTCACTTCTGGAGTTGACTTGATTGATTTAGTAGCACAAAGTGAAATTCCACTAGATGGTCCAACCATGCTGAAAGCAATATGGACAAAAGGAGACGGTAATTGTCTTTGCAGAGCATTGAGCAAAGCATTCTTCAATGATGATAGTAGACACATTGAGCTACGGGCAAGAATTGTCATAGAGGGAGTTCTCAACATGGAAAAATACCTGTCGGATGACTGCCTAGAACAAGGTGCTTCTTTGATACACAGTAATGCTGAATTGCCTCTGGTTTTTGCAACCTTTTCTGAGTTCTACACTCCTGGACAGAGGATGACGGAGGAAACAATACACTGCATCTACAGTATGGAGATTTACTCGTGTAGCCACATGGACTCCTACATGGGAATCTGGCAATTTTCACAGGCTGCTTCAGTACTTGGTATCCCCATTCATGCAATATATCCAGTGAGAGGTGAGTGCACCATCAGGAATGACTTCCAGAGAATGTTCTTTCCTATTGAGTATCCAACAACAGGAGATGAGACTCCCGTCATAATTATGTGGACTGGAACTACTCATGGTGCAGCTCCAATCCACTTTGTACCACTGCTGCCAGAGTCGGTGTAAGCATCATAGATTTTCGGTTTTACCACATTTCTGTTACCTTTTTCATTTAATATTTACTTTAGAATTACACATTTTCTGTTGCTAACTTTCTTGTTTTCCTTCTGCTAATACATAGCATGTGTAACTTAGTTGTAACTTAGAACTTGCATGTAACTTAGATTACGCAATAGCATGTTTAATAATTGTATACCTGTAAAATTTTGTAAGCAATGTTTATATTTAATAAATAGGTCAAATTCTGCACAAAAACGGAAACAGTCACATGCATTGAATGGTACAAGCCCTGCGAAACATGCCAAAAAATGTAGAACGTTGGCGGTAACTGAGGCAAATTGCCAAGAATCATCATGGATGCCCAAAAAGAGAGGACATGGCAGGCCGAGGAAAGAAAAGAATTTGGAAACAAATACGGAAGAACAAGTTGCTCCAATGTAAGATGTACCATTAAATTATAAATAATATTTAGATCCTCAAAGGGCCCTAGATTACAGTCCTCTATTGCTTGTGCATGATGCTTGATAAATATGTCTTCTTATTAAATGTATACATTTATAAACATGTTTGTTTTCAAGTTCACAGTAATTTACTTCTTTCAGACGAGGTATACGCCTGACTAGCACTGGTAGAGTAGTCCGCGCTCCTGAGAAATATCAAGTCTCTGACTCAAGAAGGATGACAAAGCAGAAGCCAGTGAAGGAAAAGAAAAATGTACTTTCAGAGAGAACTGGGTGTGAAGAGGCTGCAAGGTAAAGTACAGAGTACATGATACAGCTAATTATTAATTATTAATTTTGAATGATCAACAGAATGAAAACAAGTTTACAAAGTGTCTATAGATAAATGTTACACATATACATCGTACAGACATCCGCTCTGAATAAAATATTTATTTCTTAAATTTATATTTTGTTCTCCGGTCTTCCATTCCAGTTTCCAGGACACAACAATTGGAGAGGATATGTCAATGGGACTATCGCACAGTGATTTTGAGTACTTATGCCAAGAGGATACTGTTGACATAGACTTACAGACATGTGCGGATGCCATTCCAGAATCATTTGTTGACAGTACTACTGCAGTGGAATCATACACAGTTCCACCTTTGATCTCTGGTAAATTACCAATTAGTCCAAATGTAGCAAGTACTAGTGCAAATACCAATCAAAATCATGGTGTGCTTTCCGAAATTACAAATCAGGTACAAGAAGAAGGTGCTCAAAACTTTTCTGCTTCTACCATGGATGTGGAGAATGTTAAAGTGCCCTTGAACAATACTGATATTGTAGGTACGAGTGAGTCAACACTGAATACATCAGAGAACACCACTGGTTTAACCTCTGCTCTAGATAATTTGCAAATTGTAGGTACTACAACTTCCTGGGCTGGACAAGCTGTTATTCCCGGGCCGTACAAAATAGTTGGTGAAACAAATATTATTGCAGCTGATGAAATTTCTGGCATACAGCTTGTTAACTCAGAAGGAGTGCAGGTTCTGAGCATACCAGTGTTGTTAACAAACCCAGATGCAGATGGTGGACAAATACATGTCCTTTCGCTTCAAATTTCAGATGATTCAAGCCCAGGTACATGCCCTGTTGTAATGACAGAAAAAGAGAATGCACACATTGGAAAGTCTAATGGTGGCCAAATTGCGAATGGTAAAGAAGTAAAACTAGATGAACCATGTCACAGCTCAACTCCATCTTATCCAGTAGAAGGATTGAATGACACAATTTTAGCTGGCCACTTTCCATTTCAAGACTCTACTACTGTTGAAGGAGGTGGTCAAAAGGTCGAGGGCATAAAGAAAGCCGACATAGTTACTGAAACGAAAAATGTTAATGAACAACAATTGAAGGATAAAAATACTGTTAAGATGTTGCTTGAAGTGGTCAAAGAACATAATGAAAGGCAAATGACCGGAGACTGTCCAAAAGTGACAGTAAATGCTGTAGAACCAGCTCCGCAAAAAAATAATGCTCTTAAATTGCAGACTTCAGTAGGTCACAAACAGTTGCAAATTAACATGACAAATGATCTTGTAGATAGTGATGACCAGTTGGAACCTGACGAAAAAGTGCACAACAACACTTACTGTAGAAATTGGATTGCTCACAATAATCAGGTTTCTTTAGGTGCAGTCAGCAACAATAATTTATTGGACGGAAAAGTAATTGAAGCACATGATGATTTTGAGAGCAATGTTACAACCACAAATGATACCAGTACTTCAGAAAGTGAATTACTGGATATCTCTTCTGCTTTGAAATTACAAAATAAGCCACAGGTCAAAGAGGAACAAAAAATGTCCACTTTGAGTACTTTGTCAAGAAATGGAAAAAGAAACGAACCAAAAGCAGCAACTAGCACAATGTATGTAACTATTCAGTGATTAACAACTATGTCTAAGCTTATTAAATTTCAGGAAAAATGGTGTTCAATTTTGCAAATTATTCTATGCATAATTTTAAACTGCAATGAACATACATGTATCATGTACACGTACATTTCAACAGCAAGTCTATGAGGTGGGTGTGTGTTCTGTTAAATTGAGTGTTATAACTTGGTACACTTCACAGTTGGGAAATTACCTTAATTTGTATACATTGATCATATGCTACTCACACTATAACAAGAAATGCAGAAAAATTGCATAATAAAATAAATTATGTAGGAAAACTTGACCATTTGAACTATTGTCTTCTTCAGGTTTTACAGTCGTGGAATGCAGATGATGCAAAAAAGTAAGGAAGTTATGAAGAACAGAAACACTAGTAAATGATGGGGAAAGCTGTATAGTAGATAAAGTTACATTCTACAAACATTTATGTCTTATGAGCCACTTAGAAATTATTCATCTGGATAAACTGCATCACATTGACCTCAACTATTCAGTTCATGTAAATGATGAAGGATTTTTATTTATGATGTATACTTGATGCATAATATGATTATATTATTAATTTCATCACCACTGTACAAAAAGGGATGTTTTAGACATTGGAAAATTTTTTGCACTGTTTATCTAGTTTCTAAGTTACATTGTTCTTGCCATTTTCTGCCTTGATAAATTCTTACGGTTATAATCGGCCATTGGCCCTGTATTTAAACTTTAACATGTTCCATGCTTCTGAAAAAAAATTTAATACTTCTGTACAAATGTTCAACCAGTTTATTTGGCAAAAAACGTAAGAAATTAATATTTCAAATAGTGCATAAAAAATCCAATTTGCATGTAGATCTATCGACAATTTCCATGTAACTTAGATAATTTTTATTCAGACGAGTTTGACAAAATATGTGCAGAATTAAATTATAAAATGCTAAATGTTATTACTTTTTAACATTCTATTTAATTAAAAGATTTCAAATCCATGGTATACACAAAATTAATACAGCATGAAAACAAATTTAATATGTAACTTAGATCTGTGCCATTTTGTCACGGATCCCATTTGGTGCCTTTCGGACAAAAATAGAAAACAATCGCTACCATGTATTGAATCTATATTTTTCAACAAAATATTAGCAAATGTTCAAATATACTTGGTGATACAATTTTAACACAAACTAATATAAAAACTAATGTCATTTATAGTGTAAAACCTGATGCTAATTAAAATTTTATTGTAACTTAGATCTATTGTGATATGAAGCTGATTTTTTAGAATTGACCGATGTATTTTTTGCGTAATTTTCATGATTATGACATCACATTTACTTAAATATATTTTTCCCAACATCTACATTTTCCGTTCTAACATTACCATGCTAAATTATTGGGTGAATACTACTTCCAGGATATACGCAAAAACTAACAAACTTGTTCACCCAAAATGTTGCCATCCGTCATATGGTCCCAATAATGATTCGCCTCAGTTCTATCAAAAGGTTACTCATCACGTCTTACAATTAGATGGTGACCTAACTATTATGGGAGGGGATCTTAATGTTCATTTAGACCCTGATATGGACAAACGGTCTGTGAAATGAAGTAAAAGCAGGGGAGAGAAATCTAAATCTGGGGAATTTTTAAATAATTTCTTAGAACAGCATGAATGGAATGATGTATGGCGAGTACTGCATCTAGAACAATTTCAATTTACGTGGAAAGGTGGGAATCCCCTATGTATGTCAAGAATTGATTATTTTTTCGTCCCACAATACATGTTTGGAATGGTAAAAAACTGCTCTATCATTCCTGGTCTTGCTTCGGATCATGCTTTTGTCAGGCTTGAGTTGGAGTTTAGTGAGTCTATCAGGGGGTGTGGAACGTGGAAGTTAAATACTTCTTTTTTAAAAGACAAAGGGTACATTGATGCAATCAACGAAATTCTTGATTATAGTGAATATCAATATGCAGACTTGGAACCCCCATTGAAATGGGATATGACAAAAACTGACATAACTGAATACTCTATCTTGCATGGTAAAATTAAATCGAATGAGAAGAGAATTAGAAAAAACCTGTTACTGTCTAAGATAAACACATTGGAGAAGAAATTAGCCTGTATAAATTTAAAGGCAGACAGTGCGGTAAGAATTATACAAAAAACCAACACTAAACTTGACAAACTGAGACTTGAGTTAGACAAGATTGTTAAAATAGAAACTCAAGGAGCTATACTAAGAAGTAGGAGTGACTGGTACGAGTATGGTGAAAAGAATACTGTATACTTCTTTAGGCTTGAAAAGAGAAAAGCAAAGAATAAGGTTATGACAGCTATTTTCAATGAGAACAATGTGTTAGTTAGAAATCAGAAAGACATTCTGAACGAACAAAAGAAATTTTATGAAAAGCTTTACTCAAGAGA
>JBCAUG010013614.1:0-11019 GCA_038406175.1 Haplosyllis leylae
TTTTTTTTTTGAAAATATTTTTTTTTTTGAAAAATTTTTTTTTTTTTAAAAATTTTTTTTTTTTGAAATTTTTTTTTTGGGACATGAATCCCCAGGGATAGGTCGGCTACGCAGCGGGCGGTATGCCTCTTGCGTTCACGCAAGAGGACTTTCTTGTTTTTTCTGGATCTTTCGAAGAAAAATTTCGCATCGAGTTGGATTGATGGCAGTGTACTGTATGGAGAAGGCATTGTGTGGGCTCATTGCCTGAGGTCCTTCAGTGGAGGCCAACTAATGACAGATAATTCCGGCAGGGAATATCCAGGACTCAATCATATTGGCGTACCGCTGGATAACTACCCAGACCCTCTGACCAAGAAACCAAAGAAACCAGACAATATGTGGAGTAAGTTTGTTCAATGCATACTTTTATTCAGTAATTCAGTCGCAGCAAAACTACTAACTAAAAACAGTATATTCTCAATATGTATTTTGAGTGATCCAACCTGAACAAAGTATCGAAATTATTGATCAATTTCACACTTCAAAATGATATGAACTAACTAGTAAAACGCCAACAAAATCCCAACAATTTGTTTTCAAAAATTCACTTCCAATTTGTCAAAGAGTGACATTCCATTTTAATTTCTTTGGCTTTTGTAACCTAGTGTTTGGCGATGCTCATGCTCATCAGAGTCCTCCTCTCGCTTCCATTGCGGTTATTTGGTTCCGCTACCACAATTACATTGCCAGAAAGTTGCAACGAGAGCATGCGGACTGGAGTGATCAGCAACTGTACCAGAAGGCACGCACAAGAATAATAGCCACATGGCAGGTATATTCCATTTTGACTTATCTGTGGGACTAAAGTAGACTTTTATCAGTCAAATTTATACAAAGAGAAATATTCTCATTCATCACAACTAAATTTATTCAATTATTAAACGTACAATTTCTGTACTAAACTGATAAGACACAAACTGAAATTTTTAGAGCATTATTATGTATGAGTGGTTGCCAAAGCTTTTGCAAGAACACCTAAAGCCTTACACAGGTAGGTTTTGAACGGTTGCGGTTAAGGCCATGCTTGAGGTGAAGGTTTCAATGGATCTTATTTTTGTTTTCTCTAAACGCTTTCAAACAAAGTGCAATTTTGCCTAGCTCTCTACAAAATTAGTTAAAACATCCATACAAAAACTGATCTCTGTCTGTTTCACACTTCTACAGTGAGTGACCTTCAGTTTTCTAACTGCTCATATTGTACATTATGCTTTATATAGAAATCATCCCTCTTCATACAGGCTAACATTTAAAGATGTGGACTAAATATTTTGGGGGGTTTTTTCAATTAATCGCATTGATACAAGCGTCTTCATTGGAAACGTTTACAAGATAGTTCAAAGGGTCTGGGGCCTGAAACACCTTCAGTGTTCTGAAAATAATCACCTTTCATTTGATAAAGCTACTCAAATATGGGTAATTTCAGCTGTTCCCTCGAGGAAAGTACCGAAAGTAAGGGGTTGTAAAAAGGTTCAGCATTCGATTTATGTGCAAATGTATGCTTTTTCAGGTTACAAGAGGTACACACAGCCAGCTGTAACAGCTTTGTTTGAGTCTGCCGCATTCAGATTTGGTCACTCCATGGTTCCACCAGGAATCTACATAAGGTAAGCGAGAAAAAATAACTGAATGCTGTAGAGATATGCATTTTACTTGGTTATGTAACCTCAGGTATCTTCAGAAGATGGAATTCTAGGATTTCTGAATAGATAATAATAACTTGCCGAAAGGAAACAATAACAGAAAAACTCTCTTGCAAAAAGGTCAAATCATATTTCAGAGACTCTCAATGTAATTTCACGATTGACGGGGAGCAAACAGCCTACAGAATGTGTAATTCGTACTGGAGATCACAGGAACTACTACAAAAACACGAAGTGGAGAGTTTCATCTTGGGAATGATTTCTCAAATTGCTGAGAGAGAGGATCATATTATGGTTGAGGATCTTCGAGGTACATAAATATGTTCGGTTCTATTCTGCCTGTATCTAAATTTGTCCATGTAATCATTTGTTATTGAGATTGCTATTTACACATTTTCTTGAAAGGTAAAACATTTGGGCCACTACATTTCTCAAGACAAGATCTCGGAGTTTTGACCATAATGCGAGGTCGAGACCACGGACTCGCTGACTACAACACAGTGCGAAAAGCTTTAAAACTTGGAGAAATAAAAAGTTGGACAGACCTCAACCCTGACTTACCAGAGAGTGTTTGTGTCATTTTCTTACTGCAGCAAAGCTTGACAGATACACGTTGAACTTTACGTCCTCTAACACCATGTTTGTACCACCTAAATGGTTCCCACAATTAATGATTCAATACAGGTCCTGGAAGGTCTACGGAAGCTGTACGGGAACGATACATCTAAGCTGGATGTTTTTCCAGGTGGTCTTCTGGAATTCACAAAATCGGGACCAGGACCGCTCTTCAAGGAAGTCATTATTGATCAGTTCACCAGAGTCAGAGATGCAGACAGATTCTGGTTTGAAAATATAGATAATAAGTGAGTAAGCACTTCATTATTTTCCGTTATTCACAAAAGAGATGAAAGACGTATTGCCTTTTGTTACCTGTAAATGTAAAATTATGTAGAAATGAAGCTGGAGCTTGGTTTGAATTTGATATATATCTGGTGAACCTGGTCTGGATTTATCTTGTAATTTGAATTTAATTTTGAGTTGACAGCCTATATTTTGTTAATATGTTACTGGACAATCTTACAGTTTGGGAGATGTAAACTAAGTCGGCGGGACTCCCAAATTGTAATATCTGCTTCAATGGTCAAAACAATTGAAAACGCAGACAAAATAAAACTATGCAGTCTCTCTTCCTCAATTTATAAATATTTTACAACTTCTTCCAACCAGATTCATTTATACCTCAAACACCTTGAGTCATTTACCTTTAGAATTTTCACCGAAGACGAGATAAATGAAATCAGAAGCACAACCTTCAAAGACGTCATCCTCAGCGCCACAGATATTCCTTCCGATAGTGTGCAAGACAACGTGTTTGTGTGGAAAACAGGTAGTCTACAGGTTTAGAATCGTGCAAAAAGCTATCCTTAAAAGTAATTGTTTCCTCTTTAAATGTTCTCCTGCAAATGTATAGAACACAATGTTTTACTTGTGATTGGTTATTTTAGGTGACCCATGTCCCCAACCTAAACAGCTGAAGATGGAAGATATGAAGAAATGCACATCACATGACGGCTTTGACTACTTTGATGGGAGTGAAGTGGCTTATATAATGGCTTTTACTTCAGTAGGATTGTTCCCCTTCGGTACACAATATACTTGTATATGCTTTTGCTGTTTCTGTCTGCATTTGTATTCATTTCTTGGAATTGCTAGTCGATCACAAAAATATATCCCCGTGTGTATTTCAGTGTGTATTGTGGCTGCCTATTTGCTGTACAAGCTGAAGAACCTTGTGAATTATTTTACTGAGTCAAAACCACAAGTTAGTTCAACCGAAAGTATCAGAGTCAACATGTCAGACTCCAGTGACATTACTGTAGGTCGGTAGCAATATAATTAATTAATGGTAATTAATTATGACAAGTTGCTTCCAATACAGTGTATAAAGATAGTGACGTAATATGTCGGTATGAAATTTCTCGCTACTTCACACGTTTCCCTAATATTGGTTTTCAGCTCAGGAATGGCAAGGAAAGAAAAACCTATTCAGACCTGTACATATTGCTCTCTGTCCAACGAAATGCTTGCTTATATTGCGAACTGATAGAGGCCAACCGATACTAATTATGAATATGGATAGGTTCTTGGAAATACCAGTGTGGCTCAGCAATAACAAGAAGCAAAATGTACTTTTACTACATTTTCCCAAAGACTGTGACTTGGTATGTGACATGCTTATTTTTTCTTATTTCAAGATATTTAAAAGATGCGAAAAGAAAACTGAAAGCAATATCGGTGCTACTACATTCCTCACATAATCAAATGTGTAATTAAATTATTTTGTTGTGTCTCGGAGGTTTCATTATCAGATGGTATTCTCTTTCTTAACAGGTTCTACAATTCAATAGCGAAGCATCCAGATGCAGATTCGTTAAAAAGCTCAGTAAACTTTTGAAGTCAGGAGGCAAAAATCTCAAAAGGCATGAGGATACGGAAAGCAATGTGTATCAGCGAGCTGTAACCAAAGAGAAGAGACAAGAAATGCTCTCTACCTTCTTCAAGAAGGTCTTCGCAGAGGTACTTTCTGGCGATATCATAATCATTCCAAATGTCTTGCTTATTTTTACTTCAGTTTTCTATTAATGTGGATTTTTCTATTGTTTTAAGGTATACAATGTTCATGAACTGGGACCTAATTGCAACGTAGAGATCTCAGATCCTGCAGATATGGCTGATTGTCAGCTGAGCAGGGTAAGATCCATATTTAGGTCATTTTGTGCAAACCTCAAACCTACAAAATCAAAACGTTAACTGAAATTAATGAATTACTTGATTCTACGGTCTTTACTTTAAAAATCAGGAGGAGTTTGCTGAAGCACTAGCGATGAAGCCAGATTCTCTTTTCGTCAACCAGATGTTTTCTGTGATAGACAGGGAAGATAAGGGTCACGTGACCTTCCGAGATGTTCTTTATGCTGTGGCTGTCTTTTCTAGAGGTGCGTTCCAAAGATTTATTGCATTCATCCCAACTCTTTCAAATTTGCCATCAAATTTTGAATATTCATCTCTTCATAAAAATCCATTTTGAATTTCCTATTCCTCTGTAGGAACCAGCCAAGACAAGCTTCATCTTTTGTTCGTCATGTACGACTTGGACAAAAGTGGAACATTAGATAGACACGAAACGTGCAAAATGCTCAGGTAAGGTACATGCTCCCTGTTTGTTAGCAGCGAGACTCAACTTACTGACAGATAAAATATTTTCTGATTTGTAAGTAGATATTATTTTGTTGTTAAAAGATGGAATTCATTTGTACTTTAATTCATTATGATAAGGTCTATGATAGAGACAGCAAATGCAAAGACAAACACTAAACTTAGTGACGCACAACTGGACAGGATGGTGGACCAAATGTTTAGTTTGGCTGGGATGGAAGGCAAATCCTCTTTGAAATTTGAAGACTTCGAGAAGCTGTTCCATCAAAATGGAGACCTACTAAACGATGTGTCATTGGATTGGAAGGGTGAGTTTAAAAGTATCATCTGTAAAGTGTCAATGATTCAGTGAACATCTCAATGCAATATCACGGTTTGCATCATCTACAATACTTACAGGAACGAAACTGGAGAGTCCCAAATCCAAGGTTCCTCCACCACGAGATAGACTGTTCAGTTTGGCTGGAACACAGATAGTTGATATTGATGTTACAAGAGATAAATACTCTCGCACCCATGAAATCATGAAGAATTGTGTCCATTACGTGCAAAATAACAAACAGAAAATAGTCTTGGTGTTTGTCTTCTTCTACCTGTGTGGTGTGATATTTTCTGAAAGATTCTTCAGTGAGTATCCCACTTTCAAAAAAACTTTCAATTTTTAGCTCATAAATACGCTGCGTGTAACATTTAAGAAAGTTTTAATATAAATCTACACACTTTTATTGTCAATGTACAGCTATTTGCCCATCTACATTGCCCCATTTGTATTTGACCTTGTAGAATACGCCGTGGAGTATGAACACAAGGGCTTCAGAAGTATCGCAGGGTATGGTGTCGCTCTCACTAGAGGGGCGGCCGGGGCAATGAGCTTCACTTTCTCTCTTCTGCTGCTTACAATGTGCAGGTAACTTGGTGAATTTAAGTTTTTTATGATGATTTAATCTATTGGTGCATCAATTGAAAAAAATCGAAAATACCAAAAGACTTTTTAGGTAATTTTAGTGATTTAACTCGAAGCAATACAATTAAGATTTTAAAACATGAACACAGATATCCCGTTATGTCAAGACACTGAACACAATAATTGTTGAGAAAGCTTTTCGGTCTAGTTTTCAGTAAAATCTTATCATTATGACTTGGTGTTGTTTAATTTTTCACAGGAACACAATAACAAAGCTACGAGAAACCATACTAAATTTGTACATTCCTTTTGACTCCGTTGTGTCATTCCATAAGTTGGTTGCGTACACTGCCCTCTTTTTCACAGGTAAAATCAAATTTTTAATCTTTAAGATTGTCTGATATTGTAAAATAGGGAAATTGTGTATAATGTTGATCGCATTCAATGAATTTTTGGGAAAATTTGAAATTTATTTCTGAATTTTCAGTTCTACATATCTTGGGATACTGTTTCAATTTCTACCACGTATCGACTCAGCCTGTTTCCTTCTTGTGTGTGTTTGATGAAGTTTATTTCAGGTAAATTTAAACCCTACATAGTAAAGCAGGCGATGCACTAAATTTGAAAAGGACGGATAGGCTAACTGTGTGTTCATAATGGATTTTTCTGCAAAATTTCGTGCAGTCAATCAAAATATATTCGAACTGTAAATTAAGTTAAGATATCTAATTTAGATCCGATAGTCTCCCGAGTTTTCGTTTCTGGATGTATGGAAACATGACAGGTGCCACAGGATACTTGTTAACTCTCACTATATGTGTCATCTACATATTTGCAACTCAAACCGCCAGGTATAATCTTTGTGTGCATGGCTTTTTTTAGAAAATTAACTTTATATTGTAATATGATAAATTTATTAATGTGTAGACCATCAAAATATTTAACATTCATATTTCTATTTTGAAATCACTCTGTGAGATTAAAATTAATACCATCCAGTCATGTCACTCCGGATTCTTAAAAAATATGTTTTCATATTTCTTTCAGAATCCACATTTTCAAGGCATTCTGGATAACACACAAGCTTTTTTACATTCTTTATCTTCTTATCCTGTTACACGGAGCTTCCAGAATAATTCAAGAGCCATTCTTTCATTACTATTTCCTAGCACCAGCGATTCTCTTTCTTATTGATAAAACTATATCGCTAAGCATGAAGAAGAAAGCTTTGGAGATAATAAGTGCCGAGTTGTTACCAAGTGGTAAGTGACATTTAGAATGCATACTTCCCCTTTTTCATTTCCGTCCAAGAACAGGAACAATTTTCTTGTTCTGTTGATCATTCTCAAATTTGCCATAGATTCTTCTCTGGATTTTCTAAATGGGATGACCTAATACTCGAATGGTGACACACACACACAGAACAAATATTCAGGAAGACTTGATTGTGCTTTATTTAGGGAATATAAAAAATTCCGCAAATATTTATCGCAGATGTGACAAAGGTAGAATTCAAGAGACCAAGTAACTTTGAATATAAGTCAGGGCAGTGGGTGAGGATCGCCTGCCTTGAACTTGGTGGCGATGAGTATCACCCATTGACCTTGACCTCTGCCCCGCATGAAGACACCCTAACAGTTCACTGCAGAGCAGTAGGACCATGGTCATCAAACATTCGACATGTACTGGCTGAAGCGAAGAAAACTGAACGTTACCCACAGGTGAGTAGGGACGGATCCATGATTCCTCGATATGGGTGTCAATGATAGTCCAAATTTCCAAAACCACCAATGAAGTCGAGAAATATATTAATCTTTATAGAGGTCTAAGATCTAGACCAAGAGATGACAAGAAATTCGTGACCTTTTCGTGTTTCTTAGTACTTGCAGTTATATTTTAGATCTGCCTCAACTTTTGAAAACTTTAGATTTACATAGATGGACCATACGGTGCTGGACAACAGGATTGGTACAAGTACGATGTTTCTGTCCTGGTCGGAGGAGGTATTGGTGTGACTCCATATGCATCAATCCTGAAAGATTTCGTTTTCATGTCATCTATCAAAAACATGTTCAAGATCAAATGCAAGAAGGTAAATTATTCTTCTTTTTGCGGCACACTAACTGAGCAGCAACGGGGCGATAAACTACTCTTTTTGTTTTGAATGAATATTTTATTACAATGTCACAACCAGGTCAAACCAATTCTGTCGTAAAATATTCTGTGATTTTTTTTATCTCAGTTGTATTTCATCTGGGTAACCGGAAGCCAAAAGCAGTATGAGTGGTTACTGGACATCATCAAACAAGTGGAATCAGCTGACCAACACAATGTGGCAGAAACTCACTGCTTTATTACACAGTTCTTCCAGAAATTCGATTTGCGAACCACGATGTTGGTAAGTAAAAAGCTCTTTATTGGTAGAGTTTGCATCTCAGAAAATGCTTCTACATCTCTTGTTAGCTTCAAAGAGGATTAATTGTAGCTGTACAGCCTGCCACATTATGTTTGAATTGTGTCAGACTATTATCTAAGTGAGACATTTTAATGTGTAACCTTGTGGTGAAACATTCATCCTTTAAAATCTAGACATCTTCCATTTCATGATTTTGTGGTTTTCTTTAAGAAATGCAAAGGTTCTTGAATTTTTTTTATGAATTCCTGGAAATTTATCTCTCGATGGTTTGTGTGAGGTGTCGTTATACAACCGGACTGGTGTGACTGCTGGTATATTTAATTATTTACACTTTTTCCTTCAGTACATTTGTGAAGAATATTTCCAAACCATCTCTGGTAAGAGTATCTTCACTGGATTAAAGGCCAAAACGCACTTCGGACGACCGCACTTTGAAAAAATCTTGAAGCAGGTTTCTGACAAGCATCCTGGGGTAAGTTAATTCGAAATTCAAGTAATTCCCCTTGTCCAATTTTTATGAAGTACGTAACCTAATGTGTCTTGAAAATTGAAATGTATCAGGGGTTGCAACTGAAATAAATCTCCTCAAGTACTCGAGCCGTTAACTAGAAAACATTAACTGAAAATGGTAGATCTAACTTCAAGGTACGCACGGTGGGAGTGTTCAGCTGTGGACCTCCAGGTTTGACCAAGGGAGTCGAGAAGGCGTGCCATAATACATCACGTTCCTGTAAAGCCAGGTTTGAGCACCATTTTGAAAACTTCTGAGATGAATATCAAACTTTGTGATGGTAATTCGAACAGTTCAATCTAATACGATACTGTTATTTTTGTATTTATCCGCGATTTTAACAAATCTGTTTACAAAATATATACTATTTATTAAACATATAGACATCTTTATTTGGGATGTACAGACATATATAGATACCATAGATCTACAGCTGTGCACAATTCACCATGAATTTATAAATATTTTGAATTGTTCGAGTGCTATTGTTTTGAAACGCAAATTTCTATCATTGCACAAAGTATTACACTTGGAATGAGGCAAACATCTCTTTAAAAACATATTTCATCACTGAGCTGAAAATGGTGACTGATAAGACTGATTTTGAAATCTGTTACACTTCGAAAAATATAAAATGCATCAAGTAGACATTCTTGTGCTTGAAAAATAACAAGTCCAAATGACATGATCAATGTAAAATCTATAAACTTTTAGCTATTCTAAATAAACAATATTTCAAATATACTATAGTCTACAATTTACTCCTAGCACAACCGTGATACAATTCAGCTTGATTAGATATCACAAAGATATCACATTGTTGGTCATGAATAGTATTAGTTTCTTTTACTGGTAGTACTTGCTTTATACATAGCTCTTGCTATACACGTGCTTTGCAATGTACGCGCCAAAAGCCCTTTGTTCACATAACAACCAATCAGCATAATGCATTTATGTCACATAACCAGTAGCATTCAATCAGCACAATACAAAGTTTGAATTTGATTCAGTTTACTCTAAGATGGCAAAGAAGCAACATCGCTTTGTATTTAGAGAATAAACTCAGTTTTAGGCAACCAAAATGCCTTTGTTATTCTTACGGTTATAAAGACAATAACCCAAGGATAAAACAGTACTCGTTCTCTGGTCGATGCTATCTTTACTATTTGTCATTCTACTTAGAATAATTTAACAAATAAATATCAGGAAATCACACTTTAACAAATCGACTACCATTGTAATTATTTTACTACATTCTACGCGAGTACTCTCTTGTCTAATACATTACCAATTTACTAACTTTAGGTACACATTACCTTATTTGCCACTTTTTAACGCTTTTATATGTTGTCTTACGTTCTCTAAATAGTCTAACTGAGCTTTCGGGTAGGCTGAATCTACAAGACCCTTTGGAAGCCATCCCTAAAAGAAAAAGTATGACAACAAATTAACAAAAAACTGTACTACATGTCAAAGCTTTAATATTCCTAGTTGATGTGAGTTTCCTTGGAAACGTTCTTCAATTAATATGCAGTTTTACCCCGATGTTCAAATTGTACGTACACATAACAAGCTGTCACAGGAATGTGACCCAATAAGTCATTCCTGTAATTGTGATAGTTAATCCTGTAAAGTGTAAGTCAGGGTGATGAGCATCACCTTATGTTAAAATTCAACTGTGGTGGACATACAAGGCCATGCAAAAAGGTGTGTGGAATAAAGCGTTTCTTTTGGATCCAATCTATGTGTTTACCCTGCAGAGGCACTATCTGCATTTGTTCATTGAAAAGATGCAAATTGATAGGAAAAACTAGTAATGATCTGTACAAGACTGAATGAAATCTAAATCAATTTAGCATGGACTAAAATAAAAATTGCTGAAATCTCAGTTCAGCAGTAGTGAACTACAAATTGCAACTACAATTTTGGCATTTTAGCATATTCAACCTTTTCAGTACAATTTTCTTTCCAAAGGCTTCTTCTAGTCTAAAAGTGAATTAGACGTGACCTCTGAAGATTTTTTATAGGGATTGCGTATTTTTCTTGGAGATGTTAGAATTATGTACTTTCCCTTCATTGTAAACAATGATACCCCTCAATGAAACTCAAGAGATCTCAATTGATCAGGAAAAAAAATCACTTTAATTGGTGGCTCGTTAGAGTCACCTTAATGGTTGATTGGTTGTTTTTGCCCTGAAATTTTGGGCCCGCGATGGGGACCTACAAAGGCCTTTTGCAGCTCAGTGACTGTATATAAGGTGAGGATTCTACTTGGGGGTGGTGGGGACAC